>JAVKPL010010939.1:0-47019 GCA_032173675.1 Gastrolobium villosum | reverse complement strand
ATTGCTATGTTTATGTTAGCCTTGGTTAGATTAGTATTGCTATTAAATAAAAATAAAAAAAATGATTGAAAATGGTTTATGCATTTGGGCTGAATACATTGATGGGCACAGCCCAATTCAAAAGTAATCCCACTCACCGAACACATTCCTTGGGCTCATCGTACCCTTTAAAGGACTTGGGCTCTTGATTAAAAAGCCCAATGGAAAAATGGGATTCAATCCCACTCCATGATACTGCAGGGCTTACTCCAAGCCCACATGGTGTAATCGATAGGCAAAGGAAGAAAAATGGATAAAAAGAATAACAGAGCATACAGAGATCACTCTCTGGTGTAATCGATCAGCAGTCATTGCACACAAAAATTTTAACATGTATGTGCAACTGAATGAGCTATCCCAATTGAATGGAATGATCAAAGGAAGCACACTCCTACCCCAAACTTATTTATCTGCTCACTCTGATCTTTTATACTCAGCAAATCTGGACAATTTTTGGACAATTCTCAATGGATGAAAAGAAGACAACACTGATACATTGATACAGAGCTCCTATGTGACAGATTACAGATTCTTATAAACTGGACAAAATACAACAAAACAAAACAAAAACTAGGCTCACCTTGATAGACTTTCAGTCTCTGGCCATTTACCTTGAACCTTCGACCATCTTTACCTTGAATCTCTATTGCCCCATGTGGAAAAACTTCCACAATTTCAAAGGGGCCAGACCATCTTGACTTCAGTTTTCCAGGAAAAAGTTTAAGCCTAGAATTAAACAACAACACCTTTTGGCCTGGTTCAAAACATCTTTCTTGAATTAGATTATCATGCCATCTTTTCATTTTCTCTTTGTACAACTTAGCATTTTCATATGAGTTCATTTTAAATTCATCTAAGTTGTTTAACTGAAGCAACCTATTCTCTGAGGATTCCTTGTAATCCATATTCAGCCTTGCTAGAGCCCAATAGGCCTTGTACTCCAACTCTAATGGTAAGTGACATGCCTTACCAAAAATGAGTCTATATGGTGAGCAACCTATTGGAGTTCTATAGGCTGTTCTATATGCCCACAGGGAGTCTTCAAGCTTTAGTGACCAGTCCTTTCTAGAAGGACCAACTACTTTTTCCAAAATTTTCTTAATCTCCCTATTAGTAACCTCCACCTGACCACTTGTTTGTGGGTGATAGGGTGTTGCCACCCTATGTTTGACACCATACTTAGTGAGGAGGCTTTCAAACTGCCTACTTATGAAGTGGCTGCCTCCATCACTAATTATGCATCTAGGTGTACCAAACCTTGTAAAAATGTAGCTCTTTAGGAACTTGCACACTGTTTTGGTTTCATTAGTGGGTAAGGCCACTGCCTCCACCCACTTGGATACATAGTCTATAGCTACAAGAATGTACTTATTACCATTTGATGGAGGAAAGGGACCCATGAAATCTATCCCCCACACATCAAACACTTCAACCTCAAGAATAGGATTTAGAGGCATCTCATTCCTTCGTGTGATATTGCCAGTCCTTTGACACCTATCACACTTACTAGCTATTGTATAAGCATCCTTAAAAATGCTTGGCCAGTAAAAGCCAGATTCCAACACCTTGGCTGCAGTCCTTACCCCACCATAATGTCCTCCATATGGAGAATTGTGGCAGCTGTGCAGAATTTGGTTTTGCTCCAATTCTGGAACACATTTCCTCAAAACTTGGTCAGCACATTTTTTAAATAAATGTGGATCATCCCAAAAATAGAATTGCACATCATGGAGAAATTTCTTTCTTTTATGTGTGTTCAAATCATCAGGTATCACACCTGCTGCCAAGTAATTGGCAAAGTCAGCATACCAAGGGGTGTTTAAAGAGCTTAAGGCCAATAAAGACTCATCAGGGAACATGTCCCTGATTGGTGCAGAATCTTGCTCTGTTGTGTTGGACTTTAGCCTAGACAAATGGTCAGCTATTTGGTTTTGGGTGCCACTCCTATCTACAATTTTTACTTGGAATTCTTGTAGGAGTAACATCCATCTAATAAGCCTAGGTTTGCTATCCTTCTTTTCCATTAAGTATTTTATGGCAGAGTGGTCAGTGTGGACAATGACCTCTACCCCAAACAAATAGCTCCTGAATTTTTCAAAGGCAAATATCACTGCCAGGAGCTCTTTTTCAGTCACAGTATAGTTCAGTTGGGCACCTTGCAAGACCTTGCTTGCATAATAAATGGAATGAAAAATCTTATCCTTCCTCTGCCCTAGCACAGCACCTAGGGCCCAATCACTAGCATCAGTCATCACCTCAAAAGGTAAGGACCAATCAGGTGCCACAATTATAGGGGCTGAAATCAGTTTGGTTTTTAATTCTTCAAAAGCCTTCAAACAAGGCTCATCAAAATTAAAGGGTTTATTAACCTCCAATAAGCTACTTAAGGGCTTAGCTACCTTAGAGAAATCCTTTATAAATCTTCTATAAAACCCTGCATGGCCTAAGAAGCTTCTTATTCCCTTGACATCTCTAGGTGGAGGTAGCTTTTCAATGAGTGCAATCTTAGCCTTATCCACCTCTAAACCAGATTTTGAAACCTTATGGCCTAGGACTATACCCTCTTGCACCATAAAATGGCACTTCTCCCAATTCAAAACCAAATTAGTCTCCTCACATCTCTGTAAAACTCTAGACAGATTCAGTAAGCATTTTTCAAATGAATTTCCAAATACAGAAAAGTCATCCATGAAGACTTCTACATATTCATCAATCATGTCATTAAAAATTGCAGTCATGCACCTTTGAAAGGTGGCAGGAGCATTGCAAAGTCCAAAAGACATTCTCCTAAATGCAAATGTGCCATATGGACATGTGAATGTTGTCTTATGCTGGTCTTCTGGAGCTAAGGGTATCTGGTTATAACCAGAATACCCATCAAGAAAACAGAAATATTCTTGTCCAGCAAGCTTGTCCAGCATTTGGTCTATGAAGGGTAAGGGAAAATGGTCTTTTTTGGTAGCAGCATTCAATTTCCTAAAGTCCTGACAAATTCTCCAACCAGTTATGGTTCGAGTAGGAATGAGCTCATTTTTATCATTGAGCACAACTGTGATACCTCCCTTTTTAGGGACACAGTGCAAAGGGCTCACCCAACTACTATCACAAATAGGATAAATCACACCAGCATCCAACCATTTAATTACTTCCTTTTTGACCACTTCTTTCATGGTTGGATTGAGCCTTCTTTGAGGCTCAATAGAACTGGCATTCTCATCTATTAGCCTTATTCTGTGCATACAGAAAGTAGGACTAATTCCTCTAATATCAGCCATGGTCCAACCGATGGCTCTTTTGTGATTTTTTAGTACATTTAGGAGCTGACTTTCCTCATTATTTTTAAGGGCAGCTGCTACAATGACAGGGAGAGTATTGTCTCTTCCTAGGAAAGCATATTTAAGGTGAGTTGGGAGTTCCTTTAACTCCACTTCAGGTGGTTCCACAATGGAAGGTTTAAGGGGTTTGGTGATTCTCTCATGAAGTTCAAGAGACTCAAAATGTTTATCACCAAAGAACTTAGTTGGGTAAGATCTTAATGCACAAGCAAGATCATGATCAGATGCATTATTTTCATAAAATTCAAAAATGGCAGAATCACAGACAGAGTTATTTATTTCAAAATTATCTTGAAAATGAGCAGCAACCAAGTTATCAATGACAGAAATAGCAGAACAATCATCAACATCATCATCTACATATTTCATGGCCTTGAAGACACTAAAGGTCATAGTGTCATCATTAACCCTCATTGTCAACTCTCCTTTCTTAACATCTATCATTGCACCCCCTGTAGCTAAGAATGGTCTTCCTACTATTATAGGAATATTTTCATCAACTTCACAATCAAGGATTATGAAGTCAGCTGGAAAAATAAATTTGTCCACTTTTACCAAAATATTTTCCACCTTACCTTCAGGGTATACAATGGATCTGTCAGCTAATTGGAGGGTTAATGTTGTGGGGGCAGCTTTTATTCCTAATTGCTTAAAAATAGAAGCAGGCATCAAGTTAATGCTAGAGCCTAAATCACATAAAGCTCTACCAATATACCTATCTCCTATAACACAAGGAATAGTGAAAGAACCTGGATCCTCCATTTTAGGAGGCACTTTTGTAGAGACAATGCTGCTGCATTCCTTGGTAAGTGCCACTGTTTCGAACTCTTCTATTCTCCTCTTCCTTGATAGGATGTCCTTCATGAATTTGATGTAGCTTGGCATGTGTTGAAGGGCCTCCACAAAAGGAATGTTTATCTGGAGTTGCTTGAGGATATCTAAGAACCTCTTGAAGTGCTTCTCCTGACTCTGTTTCTGAAGTCTTTGTGGGAAGGGAATCTGCCTTGCCCTTGATCTTGGTGATTGGCCATCATCTTTTTGCACAGGTATGGCTGGCCCCTTTGATTTGGGTGCTGATTTTTCTGTTCTTCCCAAATCACCATGCTCCTTGTCATTCTCTGGATTGTGCACTTCAATTACATCAGACTCATCCTCTTCCTCAGTTGTTTGAGCAACTTGTCCTGCCATCTTCCTCAAGGTAGAGGGCCGAATGACAGGTTCTGGTTGTTCAACCTCCCTTCCATTTCTCAAGTGGAGAGCTTGACAAAATTCCTTTCCCTCCTTCCTTGGTGCTTCAGTATCACTAGGAAGGGTTCCCAATGGTCTATCTTTAAGGGAAGTTGCAATCTGCCCCATTTGTGTCTCTAAACTCTTCAAGATTGCTCCATGACTTTGGAGCATGGCCTCATGATTTTTCAACATCTGATTTGACCATTGGTCATTTGGAGGAGGCTGAGTTTGTGCACTAGACTGCCCTTGCTGATCATGGGGCATTTGTGAGTTGAATCCTGGTGGAAATGGAACTTTAGGTTGATAGGATTGTTGCCCTCCTTGGAAAGGTTGATTCTGATTTCTATTCCCAACATTTTGGGCAAAATTTTGGCCTTGATTCTGGCCAAAATTTCCACCTTGTTGCTGCCATTTTCCTTGGTTAAAATTTCCTCTATTGTTGTAGTTTCTGTTGTAGTCACCAACATAGAAGGCTGAAGACGGGTTACTTGGGCATTCTTCAAGAAAATGGGCATCATGGCACAGTGAGCAGATTGGTGTGTTTGTGGCAGCCACTTGAGCAGGTGGTTGTTGTTTGGTTTCAGCCATTTGCTTGACTAAGACCTTGACAGTATTATGCAAAGCTGCCATCTCAGCTGCCATAGAAGTAATTTCACTTACTTCATAAAGCCCAGCTGCCTTCTGTTGAGCTTCATCTCTTTGTTCTGGCCATTGGCAACTGTTCTGGCTTATCCTCTCAAGTGTTTCAAACGCATCTGGATACCTTTTCAACAGAAACATTCCATTGGCAGTAGCATCCAGATGAGTTTTGCCTTGGTGACTCAATCCTCTATAGAAAATCTGAATAGTGGCCCACTTAGGAAGACCATGGGTGGGACACTTTTTCATCAGCCCCTTGAATCTAGTCCAGCTCTCATGGATTGACTCATCAACATATTGTCTAAATCCAGTGATGTCATCCCTCAGATCACACACCTTTGTGGGTGGGAAGAACCGCATGAGGAAGGCTTCTCCAAGCTCCTTCCATGTAGTGATGGACTGTGCAGGCAAATCTTCTACCCATTCTTCTGCTGCTCCAGCTAGAGAGAAAGGAAACAGCCTCATCCTCATGGCATCTGTAGATACTCCACGAACAGAGAATGTATCAGAAATTTTCATGAATTTCGTGATATGCTTGTGAGGGTCTTCCTTAGGTAATCCATGGTATTGACTCATGGATTGCAGCAATTGTATCATCCCAGGCTTGAGATCAAAATTTCCCTCCACTCCTGGTTGGACTATACCAGGAATTACTGCATCGAGTGTTGGAATAGCATATTCAGCTATTGGAAGCTCTTCATCCACCACAACTAGAGCATGGTTGGCTTCCCCATTGTTGCTTTCTCCATTTACAGATGATCCATGATTTGACTCTGCCATCTTCAAGAAGTCAGCAGCAAACTGGTGACAGTGCTGGTTCTGAAATCAAAGTTGAATCTGCAAGAATTTATCAAGAACACTTGAAATTGGAGTCAGTAGGTAACAAGGAAGATATGCAAGAAAGAATAAAGAATAAAGAAAATAATTATCAAGAATGGTTAAAACAGAATTACAAAAAGAAAATAAAATCAAACACCGTTCCCCGGCAACGGCGCCATTTGTTGAGAGGTATATTTTCAAAAAGAAAAGAGTTATCGTTCTCAGGGAACAGGTTGAATTATTTTTCCTTCTATTAATCTGAATTAATAATCCATTAATTGGGTTTATTTGGTTTATGGTAAAAAGAGATCTTTATTATATTCTAATTAAAACATCAAAATATGATCTAACAGTAAGAAGTTTTTATCAATGTAAAAGGCTTCTGAGTATGTTAAAATCATGGATGACACAAAATTATTGCATTCCTGCAAATTTCGTTCAAAGCTACAGCGAGTTTATCTCAAATTCCGAAGCACTACCACTAGTTAGGTTGAAAACTTCCCAGAATCAACCTTAACATTCAAGAAAATCTTTTTCCAAAGGATCTTAAATCTTTATAGAAAATTATCAGAAATCACCCTTGATTATCCCTAATCCAAGGGGTTCAATCGATTCTTAACAGAAACGCATTTCCCAAATTGCTTCAGTTGAAGAACTCAAGGTTCATTCCCATGAATCTCTTGAGTTGAAAAAGTAAAAGAATCATTCGAATAAGAAAACGCAGCAATAACAAAGAACTAGTTAAGAAATATTCATCCAGTCATTTTCACATACCCAGAAAAGAAAAGATCTAAAAACCCATAACAGAAATACTACAATATCCGAATTAAAAGAACAAACATACCAAATATTCAGAAAATAAAACGGGTTCTTCAAACATCAAGAACCCTAACTCGATCTACAGTAAACGACTTCCAGAAATCTACCGCTACGCAAGTAGATCCGCGACTCCTCTCCCTTGAAGATGCGTTGTCAAAGCCCTCCAAGGTCTAGGATTGTGGATGAACGATGCAGAGCGAACAAGATCCCACACAAACGAAAAGAAAAGCAAAAAAGAATCTCTCAAGAACAGAGAGTAAAACGGACGGAAGAAAACTCAGAGGAGATTTTGTTTCTTTTTTTTTTTCTAAAACAGTAATTCTCAATCTATCCCTAAAAATCTGCATCTTTCTCTAATATATCTTTTTTTCTTTTTCAAAATCATCAGCTTAGCCTTCTTTCATCACAGCCCTTCATTTCCTCCAATCCAACGGTCCAGACTGCTCCATCTGTTTTCTTGTGATCTGAAGATAAAAATAAATAAAATAGGTGAGTAACAAGACAAATATTACCATTTTTACTTCTTACCTTCAATTTTTACATAGATCCTTACTTAACTCAATTGGGCTTAATTTACCTGCAAAAACACTAATTAACAACCCAAAGACATTTAAATATCATAAAATAATATAATATAATTATAAATAAATATGTGCTAACAATATCCAAACATAAAGAGATTACTCTAATGACACTATCTGTGAGATTTCTTCATAGAGTCTCTTTTTGGGTCTGTTCAGTGCGAGCTATACTCTTATAGGTCCACCTACGACTTTAGCTAAGATATCTCCATATCTGCAGCTCATGAGGTCTTTACCTTGTATCCATATACAAGTAGATAAGTCGTACTAGTCTTTACTCGAGATCTCGAGATCACTGATCCCCAAACTCAGTGTCTCTAGACTAGGAACATATAATTAGGAATAGACATGCAATATCCTTGAATCCTCATGATCGTGATCTCATCACAGATACTCAAGAGATACCTGTTCTATTCCAAGGGGTTTATCCAGTTCGTTCATATAATATTAACAGTAATATCGAGACACAATATGAAACTGAATAAATAATGCTTTCATTTATTTGCGACAAACAAAGTTCTACATCTAGTGTCCTTTATTTAATCAAAAGATTGTCTCTAGGACACCCATATGCTAACATGATAGACATACACCTCTGATTTCACGTCAACCATTAAACAGAGAAAACAAATATTATAAAAAAATATGCTTAAAAATTCACATTTGCGATATCAGAGGAAGATTACAAACAAAAACTAATATTATTTGCGATATCAGAGGAAGATTACAAACAAAAACTAATATTATTAAAAAAAAAAATTTCAAGCTGAGCAAAAAGGTACTCGAAGCAAGCTCATAGCACAAATAATATAGTTCTGTACCCGCCCTTAACCACTAATCCGAATATCATTTTCATCAATTGGCATTTTTACTTTATCCACAACAAATAACAAAAGGGAACGCAGTACATGCTTAAGCCACAATATCATATAAACATTGCAGTAGCACAAAATCAAATAAATTCTAGAAAAAAAATTCACTAGAAGGAACAGTCAAACAACCAAAAGATGAAGAAATATTACAACTATAACATCTACTCTTGATACATCTTCTTGCTTCCTTACAAATATTACATCTAAATCACATGAACAACTGAAAACTTTTTCCCTTTACAATTATTTTAATGATGGTGAAACCTAAACCCATAATTATTGCTATTAGGGAATACGCAGCCACTTACGCAAACATGGAGCGCAAAACGTGTGAATTGATATTATAATAAAAAAAATAAAAAAGGAAGGAGAGTGAAAATGTCCAATCTTAAAAAAAAAAGAGTGTGAAATGAATAAAAATATTTTCATATTTAAATTATTTAAGTAGTTGCGTAGAAAGTGTAGTAAAAATGAATACATATTTTACACCAACATTAAATATAATATTTTTTTTTTTGGAAACATTCTTCTAAAGGAAGAAAATCTACTACTGTAATGCCTAACGTACTAGCTTACCTCACCCTCATTATTCTACTTCTCTCATTCCTCTTCCTTCCTATAAATATACACCAACTCAGCACTTATTGTCACTACTTCAAATCCCAAACTGCACAAAAGCTGAAGAAAGAAAAACAATTATCCGAAACAACACTTTGTATTGTGCTTGAAATTGGAAAAAATGCAGAAAGAAGAACAAGACATAAACAAAGAGTATTTGGACTCGTTGCTGTGTCCAAGCTTCAACAGCTACACCACCGAGCGACTCGCTAGTATCGCAGATCAAGTTGGCCGAGACCACTACCTGGCACAAAACGACGACCCGTTCAACCATAGTCAAAACGACGACACCGATTTCGAGTTCGTCGCGTTTCGAGAGGTCGTCGACCACGAGGTCTTCTTCGACGACACCGTTTTCCCGCTCTTCAACCGCGACCTTCTGATGGAGGATCGGAGCAGTGTCGGAGTCGACGGCGCACGATCGGTGAAGTTGTTGATCGGAGGCGGCGAGCGTGAACCGGTGGCGCCTTCGTCGGAGTCTTCGTCGGAAGCGGATGATTTGGAGGGGGTTCCGGCGGGAACGTACTGTGTGTGGACTCCGAATTCGCCGCAAGCTTCGCCGAACAGGTGCAAGAAGAGTAATTCGACGGGATCGTCGTCCACCTCGAAGCGGTGGAAACTTCTGGATTTGCTTCGCCGGAGCAACAGCGATAGGAAGGAGTCGTTCGTGTTCCTGACGCCGTCGCCGTCGACGAAGAAGATGAAAGAGCAGTGGAGCTCAGGAAGCATTGAGGTCGCCGGAAAACCGTCGGCGAATGGTTTCGGCGGAAACGGCGGGGAGAAGAAGGTGGCGGTGTCAGCGCACGAGGCTATGTACGTTAGGAACAGAGAGTTGAGGAAAGTGGATAAGAAAAGGTCGTTTTTGCCGTATAGGCAAGACCTCGTTGGGTTCTGCTCAAGACGTTTGGGAAAGTCCTTCCCTTCGTTTTGAGGAGTATGCTTAATCCACTTTAATTCTTTATTATTTTATTTAAAAAAGAAAAAGAAAAAGAATATTGAATATGCATCATTTTTTTATTTTATTTTATGGATTTTATAAGAGTTATGTTGTAGGAAAAATGATTATGTTATGTTATTGAGATTCGTTTTGCGTGCCGGAGTTTTTTATGGTTGCTGCGAGTCCCATTAAATGTTGTGTGTAGGAAATTTTTTGTGGTTATGTTAAATGATAGATGATAAACCCATATTTTATATATTTATATTTTTTCAACTTTTAATTCACTCTTACTTACATAACACAATAATTGATAACTCTCTAGTTCTGACACTGCAATGATTTACTAAAGGTTGCGTAAGGTGACTCTGTTCAACTCTGTAATATATCAGAATTTTCTTAAAACGCTTCTTAAGGTTCCTAAAAATAAAGTAAGTTGATTTCAACAAATTTAAAAACCAAGGTAGAGAACATGGAATAGGAGAATATAAACTGTTTTACTCTAATCACACGAGCTATGTTCAATCCCTAGCCAAAAGTTGAGATTTCACTGCGTAAGAGTATTCTTTTATGTATATTAAAAAAAAGTATTATTTTATAAGCTTTGATTTCAATTGAGCCTCTTCACACTACCAAACGTAAGTATTCTTCTATTCTACGCTTCCTTAGTATCAGTTATTCAATCCACATATAATATTACGTGCGTAACCTTTTTAAATCTCATTTGGGACAAAGATTCATATGCCACGTTTTCAAAAAATAATATACATATGTTATGTTCTGCATTTTTTTTTCTTTCAAAATATCACACTTTTAAGTCCCGTTGATTTTATCAACAGAACCACTTTTTAGAACCATTTTTTACACATGGCAGAGTTATCACGTGTAAAAAGCGTCCCAAATAAGGGTAAATGGAAAGTCTAGCATGAGCAAATGAGGCAGAAAAGGTGAAAACTTTACTCAGAAAACTTTACTCATGCTAAAGTTCTTTAACCGTAAAGGAGATGGGTAAGAAGCATAACATATGGGTAAGAAAATGATCTTTAACCAAATGGGGATTTTTGAACCTTTTATTTCCTACCTGATATTCGTTTCCCATAATTTACCAATCGGGAGCGGGTTTGAAATACCCCTTCACCCTTTTCACTCTTTTCTCATTTACAATTTCCCTTGCTTCTTCTTGTTTATTTTTGTTGTTTTCTTCTAGATATAGGTTAGTTTATGCAATCATTTATTATAATATTAGAATATATGAAAATGCTACACAATGGACATTTAAGGGGCAAATCAAAGAAATACAAGTACGATGTGGGGTGGGATTGCATGATTTAAAATCAAAGGTTTCGGAGAAATTGAAGCTTGGTCCTAATCAATCAGTGTCTCCGTTAAGTGGCTGGTATCGTCAAATTGAAAAATTTGTTGTGCTGAAAATTGTTGCTGCTGATGATGTTGATATGATGCTCAATTGTTTCAACAATAGTCTGTAATGACGATGCGTGAGTTGTATGCTGACAATACTTTTTCAAGCAGTTCTTCATTGTCAGTTGAGTCATTGGATCTAAATTTTTCGCGATCTAATGCTCCATCACATCGCTGGAAAAATACATCTGTGGAGGATGAAGATGGTGCAATTCACATGGATGTTGATGTGAGTGCCTCAGATTAAGATGTATACGAAGAAGTTCCTCCTGAAGGTAGTGATTCTAATTCTTACATGGACGCCAATAATGTCCAAAATGTCATCCTGAATTGTTAGTTATTTAACCTTGTGATTCTTGTATTTTACATGTTATATTCATATGTTAGTTTAATGTGATATAATGTTAGTATACGTAGGTCAATCTATTACTCCATTCTGAAATGCTAGTCCGCACTATACTTATATTAATTGGGAACATCCAGATCAAGAACAAATTGAGCCCGTTTGGATAGACTTTTGTAAAAAAGGACTTTTTATGCATTACTTTTTCAAAAGAACTTTATTCAAAAGGTAAAATCATTTTACCTTTGGATGTATGATCTGGAATTTACTTTTACATCACAAAGTCATTTGGATAAAAAGGACATTAATGGGGAGAGCTTTAATGCTTTTACATAGTAATATATTAAGATTAATTTTGCTCGCTCGTGAGAATCAAAAACCGTAATAGCAACCATTAATGTCGCATAACAGCTAATCAAAAGTGTAGACACATTAGACATTAGTAACTGCACAGACCTCTTTGTTGCTTTGCTACTAGCTTCTTCTGCCAATATAGTGGAGGATATTTCCCTAGCAAAACCAACAATCTCATAACCTCCTTACCCGTGGTTTCTTCTTCGCAGACTGGTTGGCGTTGTACTCTTATGAATTCTCGTCGTGTATCCAAATTTTGGATACAACACCATCAGTTGCTTCGGAAGACTAGTCAGTGACTCATGTGGCGTTTGCTAGCCCAGGCTATGTAGTTTGGATTTGTTTTCTTTATCTGCGTTTCTTTATTCTTCTTGTACTTATAAAAATAAGTCCACGTTTAATTGATCATTTATTTTTATTTTTATTTTTGAAAATTAGTTGATCATTTATTAAAACCAATATTTTCTACACTCACCTGTTGATTCTCGTTTATTTTATTAGCTTTGCTATATGTCAAAACCACACCAGGCTGATAAAGTTATTTAGATGTATATTTATATAAGGAAATACATTTAAGGCAGCACTTGTAGGACCTAAGTTTCAAATCAATGGGTAAAATGCATTATTTTGGTGAAGGGAAAAAATAGCATGCAATAACAATTGACTTCATGAAATTACATAATGATAAAAAATACCATGAACATCATGAAAAATAATATTAACTCAAATCCATTATAAAATATTGAAACCATGAAATGTTTCAAAAGCTAATGACGCACTCGCGCCGACAATTCATTCCTAATGTTATCTCTTATTTCTTCCATTAGTGTAATTAATTCAGCACTTGGCTCTTCCAATTCATCTTCTCCTGGATCATCATCATTGACATCAAACTCTTTGATATTCTCATATACTTCAAGTATATCTATGTCACAAGCATCCTTTCGTCGTATAAAATTATGGAGAGCAAAGGTTGACCAAATGATGGCAAATTGAGTTTCAAGGTCAAAGTTGGTCATGTTTTGTAAGATCCTTGATGGTCCTAAAAAATTGAGTACTATTTATTCTTTAAATGCTCCTTACTTTCAATTATTTGATGTGAAGTTATCATTTTATTCCAAGTTTATTCCCATGAGCAATTTATCGATAAATTTGGCTGGAACAATTCTGAAGTGGGGGTTTAGAGTAGTAATGGGAGCAATTTAACTTGATCAATTCTTCGTGAGCTTAATGGGTTAGTTCTCTCATTGCAGGAAACCTAAGGCCCAACTCAAAAGAAAACCCAATTCAGCAATGGAGGAAACTTGGAAGGAAAGGAATCAGAAAAAAGACAAAAGAGACATAAAAGCATGCAACAATGCCTGGAGCAGGAAAGCAACCAATCAACAGCCTCCATATCAGCAATAGTAGGATAATATGTGAGCAGCACCTCAATAACCATGTAAATTTCAGACAAAATACTTTAAAAGAAAGGGGACCACAATAGAAATAGGGTTGAGCTAGCAAGGAGCAATGTTCTGATTGGAGAAGATTTAAGGAAAGGTGAGTTGTGGATCTAAGTAGGTTAAGTATGAGGTAGAAGTAACCCTCTTTGTCTTAGGATGAACTTGTAATAAAATTATATTTTCTTTAATGAATTATATGATGTTTCTTGGTTCAATGCTCTGATTTTGTAACACCCTTTGATTTGCAATCTCATTCCAAGATCACTTGGTCGATGAAACCCTCACAAAGCAATGTTGAGCAAGATTAGAAATCTTAGGATGTTTTGTTCTAAGTCAGAGGAACACCCAGAAAGAGGAGCGATGTTATATGTAAATCACTTTTGCTAGTGATCCCTTCGGCTATACTTCTTCGAAGGAGGAAAACATGATCTCCCATGATTTTCTCGCAAAACTTTCAATGTAGTTTGAAGCAAAAGGTCTTTGCTCCAGATTGTGTGGGAGTTGAAACTTACACTTTTAAGGACTATGGGAGCATAATTCGTTTCTAAACTCATGGAATTATAGGAACAACCAAGTGGGTGAAAATACTAATCCCGAGATCTACTGCTTTCCTTTATTGATTTTATCTCTTTTATTCATCATTTTAACAATCACTTGACACTACAAGAACTTTACAATCAATCTTGTTCAGTTTGCTGCGACATTCAATTTACAATGCTCCTGATATAATTTTGCTCTTATGTTTTCTGCTAATTATTTCACGATCCAATTCTCCTCTTCTTTTAGTCTATTTTAAGCTAAGTTCAGTGAAGTTAAGATACCTAATACTTAGACTATTCAGATTGGTTAACCTTGTTTAACTAGTTGATGGCAAGGGCTCCTTGGTGAATTCTAACTTAGAACAAGTGCTTCTTATTTTTAGTTGAATTTTTATTTCCTTATTTTCTTTCTTTCAAACGCAACTTTTACATTTGCCCCCTGAGGACGATAATATGGGGCTCACATGAAACCCTATATTACTTTGGGTAGATTTTCTCGTTATGATGATTTGCTCCTCATAGAGAATAATTGCTCCACACATATTTTGCTCCCATAATTTTCCTAAGCTTATCTCGGCCCAACAAGTAATCCTCCGCCTTGCTTTGCAAATTCCAAAGATTCTTTCAATGACACTCCTCAAACTTGAATGGTGATAATTGAAAACTTCATTTTGTGATCTAAAAATCGGGTCCAACCTAAATTGAGGAAGATGATATCTTGTGTTTCTATATGGTCCCAAGTATCCTTTAAAACTTGGATATCCAGAATCAACAAGGTAGTATTTACATGTAAAAAAAAGTCATTATATATGAATCATTTACATTAAATTAAATAAGCGTAAGACACAATTACCTTCTGGAGGATGAGGGAAATGTAAATGTGGTTGTTTAATAGAATCCATGAATATTTTGTATCATGCACAGATCCTTCCCAACCTATCAATGCAAATGTAAAGCACATATTAAAGTCATAAACAACAAGGACATTTGTGATAATTATTCTTTTTCTGCTAGCATAAGGAACTTTTTTATGCGTAGGAACATGAATAGCAATGTGAGTTCCATCTATAGCTCCTATATAATTCTTAAAATGTGGCCAATATTGTCCGTCATCCTTAATATATTTTAGAGCATCCCTAAACATTTTGCCAGCACGCTTCATAACTTGAAGTCTTAAACTTTGAATAGATTTTAATACGAGATGAATTTGCCTCCATTCTGTCTCTCCAGAATGTTGAAATCTCTATTCAACTTTTCTATAAATGGCTCCATGACCAATCATGTACAAAAATATGGCTATAGCTTCCTCAACACCAACATGTTGTGTTGGCTTTAATCTATGGTATTGAATTAGATCGCTCACCAAACTATTAAACATATTTTTTCTCACCGGAATTGCTCAAAAAATATATCTTCATCCCCTCGTTGTAATTCTATCAACCATCCAAAATCAGTAAAAATTGATGTTCTCTTTTTTTTGTCTAAATACAAAGAACAGTAATTCATGATAGACATAACTGCTATTTTAGTCGTTGATAGCAAAATATTCTTCTTCGCAAATAATAATCTATTGACATTTTCATCGTGGACAAACAACTCAGCATCACACTATCTGTGTCAGAAGTAGTAGACATCATGTTCATATCAATATAAACTGTTACAAAACAATATTCACCATTAATTGAAAGTACCATCTTGTAACGTCTAGCCGCTTCAAGAATCAATGACTATCCCCACATACTAACACAAGACTTTTCAGTATGTTTTTTCCTCACTTGAACACTTATCGGGAAAACTTTCCAGGAGGTCTCCCATCCCAGAATTGCTCCAAGTCAAGCACGCTTAACAATGGAGTTCTTTCGTTTCGGGCTACCGAAAAGTAGCTGCGTTTTGTTAGTATAGGTAATATCAATTAATTCTTATAAGCTATCCCAAACTGTGCAGTCTCATACCTGCACAGTCTTTGGAATCTCTCTCTTTCGGGTGTCAATTCGATTCATTCATGCATATAACCCCGCGCTGGAAGCATTTCAGGAGCTGCTCCTTGTCCTTGCCCTTTCGCACCGGCGATCCTTTCCCGTCCTCGTCAGCTCCCGAAATGTTACATGCCCACCAGCTTCCGCTTGGTTCGTCCTCGAACCACACCGTACTGGAAAAGAGGCCCTGCTCTGATACCACTTGTAACATCTGGCCGCTTCAAGAATCAATGACTATCCCCACATACTAACACGAGACTTTTCATTGTGTTATTTCCTCACTCGCACACTTCTCGGGAATACTTCCCAAGAGGTCACCCATCCCATAATTGCTCCAAGTAAAGCACGCTTAACTATGGAGTTCTTCCATTCAGGGCTACCGAAAAGTAGATGCATCTTGTTAGTATAGGTAGTACCAATTAATTCTTATAAGCTATCCCAAACTGTGCAGTCTCATACCTGCACAGTCTTTGGAATCCATCTCTTTCGGGTGTCGATTCAATTTATTCATGCATGTAACCCCCGCTGGAAGCCTGTCAGGAGTCACTCCTTGTCCATGCCCTTTCGCACCGGCGATCACTCTCCACCCTCGTCAGGACCAAAATGTTACACATCTTAACATCAAATATGAGACTAAATAAAAGTTTAACATCAAATATAAAAAAAGTAAAAGTTTAACAAGAAATATAAACTGAAACATAAAACATAAAACGAAGTACAAGTTTGACATGACATATAAAACCAACTACCAGTTTAAAACCATAAGTAAATGCCTAAGTACAAGTTCATCTATATTTTTCTAGGTCTTCAATTGTAAACATGCTTGGAAAAGAAATAGCATTTTGAGGTTCATTCTCATGTAATAGATAAACGCTTCTCCATTTTGCTTTGCAAAAAAGATTCAAGGAGCCAACACATGTGTGAAGCTGCCTACCACTAAACATCGCACATTTTTTTAACAAAGAAAGACATCTATCCATTCTAAAAGGGTCACTTGTTGACTCAGATTTTTGTGACAATTGATCATAATTTTCAAAAAGTCGATTAAGGGAGTGTTATAATTTTTCAGCTATCCCTTGTCTTTTCTCTGCCTTCCTCTCTCTCTCTCTCTTCATTTTTTTGGATCATTTTCATATATACTTGGCTCTTTAGTGTGATCCAATGGATGCTCATAACTATTCACTCGAACAACTTCGTCCTTATTCCCCAAAACATGCTGATTAGGATCAAAGAACTCATTCTGAGCTACTTTTATATGTGACAAAGTATATGGTTGTGGTGTAAATATAACATAACCAGTAGCAACCACATCTTTAAAACATTATTCCATCAAAGTCAAGAATTTTGGTCCTTTATCCTTCCAATTCAAATATTTTGGATTCTTCTACATTAAAAATATATAGTAATGAAGATCTATGACTTCATTTCATATTGTACTAAATTAAACATATATACTTTGCTCTTAGCTTCCCACCACTCTGCAAATGCCAGTACAATATTCTTATTTGGATCCCATCCAAGACCCGTCTCCTTTTCAACCAACCTTGCCCATAATCCAAATTCTTGTTTCAATCCTTCCATTTATTTTTCAATTGTTTCTTGTCATAATTTTCCTGGTTCTATGGTTAAACTTGTTGACTAAGTTGTTCCTCCCATCTTTAGTAAAATGTGTGTGAGGCCTATTACTAGCAACAATTTCTTCAACACAAGCTTTTAAGAAAGTTTCAGTGTTGAAATTATTCCATTTTGCATTCTCATAACTCTCCCCAACATTCAATGAAAAATAAAGAAAGACATTATTTTATTTAATGTAGAATATGCATTCTAGTAACATATAAAAAACACGTGAATCTAAAGTGGAATATAAATATCTTGTAAAATTTCAAGTAATGGACAAGTAAATAATAATAAGGAATATAATTAGATAAATAACAAATAATTTTTTGTACATAATGTCATATTGCATATTGTAATGGTTTCATCGAGAGGATAAATCAGTAATTAGATTCCAGAAAGATTTTGCATGTTTCAGCTAGAAGAGGCTTAACCCAAACAGTTTTTCCTTAAGAAACTTTAGGTATTATGTTTGCATCTTACATCATAAACTTGTTTTAACTCAAGTTTACATAAATCTTAAGACCTATTCACCATGATTTACATGCTTGTCCTATTGAATTTGTTGAAGATGTAATTCACAGGTCCTCTAATGGTGTTTCTCACAAACACTCAAACACACAAACAAGTCTCTGAATATACCTCTTCTGAATTACTGTATCTTTCAAGCCTTAATATTCTTTTTCTCTGGCTATATTTGATATAAAATACAAAGGACCTATTTATAGGCCAAAATACAAAAGCTTAAAGACTCCAAACAACACAACTCTTCATAACTAAAAGACACAACTCTTCATAACTAAAAGACACAACTCTTCACCAAACTCTAAGCATAATAATTGTCCACTAACAAATTCCTAAGGACATGACTCTTCACTAGAAAACACTTCACATTTCTATTTCCTATTTTCTATTTTTATCTCATTAAAATTTAACCCAACAAAACTCCCCCTTAAATTTTAATTCTTCTTTTTGAATTTTCCACCGGTTGATTTTTTTCGCACTGCTTCCATGTTGCATTCCTTCCTTCAATTTTTTTTTTGTCCGGCGGTTCCTTCATTGGTGGAAGATAGACAGTCTTGAATTTTTCTTCGTCAACCACATCCACAATTACACCTTCCATTTTTCCGCTCTCAGCTTCTTCATCGCCGGGTTTCCTATCCGAAACACCCGCTTTGGCTTCTTCTACAACAATACCCACTTCATCGCCGGATTCTTCTTCAACAAGTCTAGCTTCCACGCGCCTCATCGATAGAATCTCAGACCACCGTCCTCCAGGGAATTGGTCTCTTTTCGGTGGTGTCGACATCTTCCACTTCCACCATAAATTCAATGCAGTCTCCGACTTCTGACTTCCAACCCGAACCGCGCCTATGCCGGTCTCCGACATCAACCTCATCATGCCGGGGTCGAGCTCTTCTCCAAAACATGAACTCGGTGATTTAGTCGGGAACTCCCCCATCATGGTTATCAACACGGAACTCGGATTCGCGGTCTCCTCCATGCCGGTCTCCATCAAGCACCTCGGCTTCTCAATCTCCTTTCCGATTTTTGACTCCTCCAAACACTCAGGTTCCGCGAAGTCTTCTACCTTGACAATGGACTCGTCGTTCCCGTCCTTCTCCGCTTCTATCTCGGCTCCTTCGTTCTCCTCATCTTCTATCTCAGCTCCTTCGTTCTCCTCCTCTTCTATCTCGGCTCCCTTGGCCGCAGTCATCTCCATCCTCTTCTTGTCTGAGTCGTCTCTTACGCGCTCCGACACGTTAATCTCCTCCTCGGATGCGTTGCCGTTGGCAACCTCGGATTCCGCCATCTCGGTCTCTTCTTCATCCGCATCATTCTCCTCATCTTCATCATCATCATTGAAGATTTCATCTTCTTCATTAATCAGATCAAAACGTCCAGGCAAGTATTTTGTTATGAAGGCCATTAGAAAATTCTTCCATATATTATTAAAGTCGCGGCAGTTCCATGTACGGAACCATTTGATTGCGCTTCCTCTGAGTCTTCTCATGGCTACCAGCCATTTGTACTCCGTCCAGGTTTTTTCTTTCCGAAAAAATTCCTTCAAACAGAGAAGCCAATCTAATGCTTCATCCTTATCTCCATGGAAGAGTGGCACCTCCAACTCGCTCTTTTTCTCCATAGCTCAAGCTCTGATACCAATTTGTAATTCACAGGTCCTCTAATGGTGTTTCTCACAAACACTCAAACACACAAACAAGTCTCTGAATATACCTCTTCTGAATTACTGTATCTTTCAAGCCTTAATATTCTTTTTCTCTGGCTATATTTGATATGAAATACAAAGGACCTATTTATAGGCCAAAATACAAAAGCTTAAAGACTCCAAACAACACAACTCTTCATAACTAAAAGACACAACTCTTCATAACTAAAAGACACAACTCTTCACCAAACTCTAAGCATAATAATTGTCCACTAACAAATTCCTAAGGACATGACTCTTCACTAGAAAACACTTCACATTTCTATTTCCTATTTTCTATTTTTATCTCATTAAAATTTAACCCAACAGAAGAGCCATCATAGTCACTCTGCTGTCTGCAGTATTCAACTATTCAATGTTTTCCATTTTCACATGCCCACAGCATACATAGTATGCACAATGCATTCATCAAAACTACATCTTTAAAAAGAAAAGAATGGAAACTTAAGTTAGACAGCATATCCAACAGATACAATGTTGTACATAGAGAGAAATACTATAAAATACTATCATTGCCATGATAGATGGTACTAGCACTTTCTTTCTTTGGTTTGGCAAATCAAATCTACATACACGGACATGCATACAAATACAATGTTGTATTCACTTTCTTGTTTGTTATGTGGCTTGGTTTTTTGTGCTTATTTTCTTGCTTCTATGATTGTGGCTTGAAATTATAACAGACAAAGGGAAGAAAATTTTATGAGACTTCATTTTTTTGACCCTTTATGCCTATTACTCGTATCTTGTTGACTCATCATATTCCTTGTCTTATTTATCCTCTTGGTGAAAACCATTACAACTCATCATATTAATATAAAATTTAATATTGCATATGTCCATAACTGTTACAACATGTATGGGAAGGGTCCACAAGATATAACTAGATTTATTTCAACAACACGAGAATCATTCACTAACAAGATGGCATGGGCATTAATGTGGAGGAGAAAAAGAGTTCATAACCTTCACAGAAATATCTAATCATTTTGAAGAATGGTCCAAAAAATTGTCTTAGTTAAAGAAAAATTGTATGCATGTGTATAATAAATAATAAATAAGAAAAACTAATATGTTTGTATAATAAAAATATAAATAAAAGATCATTTGAAAAGAATACAAAACAGTTCATCATATAATTCATAATCTATGAGAGGCAATGTAGCTCTGAGATGTTGAAATAATGGCATGCAAAAAGGAAACACAGAACAATTATTTCAGGGAAAAGTGTTTATTCTTTTAAATGACACAACTTACATCCTTTCACTCTCACAAAGAGATGGGACCCACACTTTTACTTTTTTTTTGTCAACTCTCATACTTTATCTATCTCTTTCTCTCTCTTAAAATAACACAACTTTACATCCTTTAAAATTATACGCACTTTTCCCATTATTTTAACCTCAGGTCACTGTTGAGGCTACACTCTTAACTATCAAATATCTTTCTTTCTTTTTTTCAGTAGTTACTAGTCAATTATCTTTGATTCCAAGGCCTAACCTTCCTAGCCTACATACAGATGGTCTCAGGCTACTCACAATATTCAGATTGGACCCATTAAATAAAAACCTTCCCCGTACAATACTATATTTTATAACATGAACAACGATGGGTTGAAAAAAAACAAGGACCAAACACCAAGCATAAGATTGTACCTTTCACCAAGAAAAAGGAAGAACCAAAAATAGCAATTGTAGGATGAGGAGAGATGAAGAAAAATGGTACCTTGAAAAAGAAAATGAAGGAATGAAAACAAAAAAGAGGGAGAAGTTTGATCGTAAAGTGATAGGTTGTTGTAGCTAATAAAAAAAGTATGATCGTGGGACAGGGAGAGATAATGGGCTGATAGAATAAGGTTAAATTTGTATTTTAAAAATTTATATTATCTTTTAGTTTCTGATTTTTTCCAAAAGCAACCAACTATTGGCTAAAAAAAAAGCATCATTTTAACTTTTATTTTAAATTATTCTTTTTTAAAATGTTATCTAAACAACTAAAATTTCTCAAAATGATTTTTTTTTTTTTTTAAAAACACAATTTTTTTAGAAACAAAAGCCCATCCAAATGGGCTCAAATTCTTGTTGGGGGGAATGATTTTTTTTGATAATTGGGGGATGAATTATATATTAATCGAGAATTTTAAAGTAAGAAAGAGTACAAAAGGCAACCAAATGTGTTAATCATCATACTGCTTTTGTGGAGGAAAGCAAAAAAAAAATAAAAATGAACTGCTTATGAAATGTGTTAATCATGTTAAAGGATGTCCTTGGACGATGAGAGAGTTGTTCAATATTAAAAGTTATCAGAACTAATTTATACCAAAAGTAGTTTCTCCCTATTTCTGTTGGGCTTCCTCCTTCAATGCTAAGCCCAAGCCCATTTGAGGGGTTTTCCTAAAATACCCCTAACCCTAATTCCACCTCTTATAAATACCCATTGTTAGGGTGAAGGCTAATGATATGAGAAGATTGAGTTGAGAAAATTTTGAGAGAAAATATTTGATTGTTTGAGCAAAAGTTTCATGCTTTGCATTTGAGAGATCTCTAGGGAGAGTTTGAGAGAAACATCTCTAGGGTAGTTTGATTATCACCATTGATGGAGAGGTTGAGTTAACCACCACATTGGTGTATTTGATTATTGTAACCATTATTCTCATAGTGGATTCTTGATCTGGACTAAGTCCCGTGGTTTTTACTTCTTCATTGGAGAAGGTTTTCCACGTTAAATCTGGTTGTGTTCTTCTTCTCTCTCTCCTATCTATTTTTGATTTTCCGCTGCGCTCCGGATCTGGTTGATTGACTTCCGCACAAAAAGCTTTCTAGCCGAGTTTGAGGGAACCGAGTTCCCAACAGTGGTATCAGAGCCAGGTTCTACGGGTTCTGAGGGAGACGAGATGGAGACCAGTGGCATAACCCATGATGGAGATATGTTCAAGCTGACCGCAGACAATTTCACCTATTGGAAACCGATGATGGAAGATCATCTCCATTGCAAAGATTTGCATGAGCCCATTATCCTTGATGAGAGACCGGCAGGCAAAACCGATAAGGAATGGGAGATTCTGAGTCGTAAGGTGGTAGCTACGATCAGAAAATATATTGACAAGAGCCTCTTTTTAGCACGTGTCCGAGTTCACAAACGCATATGAGTTGTGGACGAAGTTGGAATCCTTGATTCAGAAGAAGACTCTCAGGAATAAAGCACACCTGGTTCGCCGACTTGTAAAGCTAGAATACAAGGACGACATGAGCATGATAGAACACCTCAACACCTATAAAGGTATTGTGAATCAGCTGTCAAAAGCTGATATGAAAATTGATGAAGAACTGCAGGCATTGCTGCTGTTTAGTTCGCTGCCAGAAAGCTGGTGGTGACTTTGAATAATTCGACTCCAGATGGAAAATTGAAGATGGATGTCGTGACAGACAGCCTCTTGGGCGAAGAATCCAGGAGAAAAGAACGAGGTAGTTCGAGCACGTCTGAGGCCAATGTTGCTGAGAACAAAGGGAAATCCGACTCCCGGGGTAGAAGCAAAAGCCGGGGTCGAGATCGTGATAGAAGAGGAAAGTCCAGAGGTCGGTCAAAGCCGAAATATGATTTGAAATGCTTTTACTGTGGAAAGACAGGTCATAAGAAGCCGGACTGCTTGACCCTGCAGAATGATGAGAAGAATGGCTCTGTAAAGCCGGATCAGATTATTCCCAAGAAGAGGGAAGACAAGAGCACCACAGCGGTGGCTGCCACTCCTGATGCCGAGATATTCCTCTTAGGTGAGGATAATTATTTGAATGTTGCATATGATGATTGCACCTGGATTGTTGACTCTGGTGCGTCCTTCCACGTTACTCCACACAAAGGTTTTTTCTCCTCTTACCGAGGTGGTGATTTTGGAGTTGTGAAGATGGGAAATCAGGTGACCAGCAAGATTGTTGGTGTCAGTGATGTGACCCTGACCACGGATGTCGGGTGCCGACTTGTGTTGAAAGATCTAAGGCATGTTCCTGACATGCGATTGAACCTAATTTCGGTAGGCAAACTTGATGATGCCGGGTTAGTGAACTACTTCGGTAGTGTTAGATGGAAGTTGGCCAAGGGAAACTTGGTCGTGGCCTGAGGAAAGAAAGAAGGTTCCATGTACGTGATGCAAGGAAAGATCAATGGCGGAGAAGCCAATTCTGTCCGAGATGAACCGAGCTTGGAGATATGGCACAAGCGCCTCGGCCACATGAGCGTGAAAGGGCTCTAGATCCTACATAAGAAAGGATTACTGACCGGGTTGAAAGGCCAAGCGTTGGAGAGTTGCACGCATTGCCTAGCTGGAAAGCAGCACCGGGTTTCTTTTGTGAAGCCGGATCAGCCCAGAAGACGCAGGTATATTCTTGACCTCTTCCATACTGATGTTTGCTCCATGTCGGAAAGATCTCTTGGAGGAGCTCAGTATTTTGTTTCTTTTATTGATGACCATTCCCGCAAAGTGTGGGTGTATTTGTTGAAGTCTAAAGACCAGGTACTCCAATCCTTTAAAGAGTTCCATGCTATGGTTGAAAGGGAGACTGGCAAGAAATTGAAGGTGGTCCGATCTGACAATGGTGGTGAGTATTGCGGCCCTTTTGATGCATATTGCAGAGTGGCCGGGATCCGATTTGAGAAGACGCCCCCCAAGACTCCACAGTTGAATGGACTTGTTGAGAGGATGAACAGGACTATTGAAGAGAAGGTCCGAAGTATGCTATCCAATGTCGAATTGCCGAAATCATTCTGGGGAGAAGCCGTCAAAACTGCTGTTGACTTGATCAACCTCTCACCATCACGACCACTTGAAGGAGAAATTCCAGAAGAAGTCTGGACAGGTCAGAAAGCGGCCTATAATCAATTAAAGGTATTTGGATGCCGAGCTTTTGTGCATATCCCTAAAGATGAAAGGGCAAAACTTGATGCAAAGAATAAAGAATGCATCTATCTTGGCTCGCCGAGCTGTGAGTTCGGGTTCCAACTTTGGGATCTAATCAATAAGAAGATCGTAAGAAGCCGAGATGTGATCTTTCATGAAGATGAGACCATTCATGACATCTCGAAGCCCAAAGTCCGGGTTTCTGTCAGACGTGAAGAATCCATCCCTCTTGTCCGAGCTGAAGCAGGGGGAGAAAATCAAGAAAATGAAGAAATTGATGATCAACGAGCTGATGATGAAGTCCGAGTTGAAGATGAGATTCGGGATGAGAATGATGAACCGGGTTCTCAAGCTGAAGAACAACCGAGATATCCAACTCGAGAAAGAAGACCCTTTACAAGATATCCATCTGATGAATACACCGTTGTAGCTGAAGACGGTGAGCCTCAGAGTTATGATGAGGCTGTGACGAGCTCAGAGAAAGAAGAATGGGAAAAGGCAATGCAAGACGAGATGAAGTCTCTGCATGAGAATCAGACTTATGAACTGACCGAGTTGCCTGAAGGAAGACGACCTATGAAAAATAAATGGGTGTAAAAGATTAAGAATGAAGAGAACGGGCAGAAGCCGAGATACAAAGCCCGAATTGTGGTGAAAGGCTGCAACCAGAAGAAAGGAGTAGACTTTGAGGAGATTTTTTCTCCTGTGGTGAAAATGACCTCGGTCCGAACCGTGTTAGCTATGGCAGCTTCGATGGACCTCGAGGTAGAGCAAATGGACGTGAAGACGGCATTCCTTCACGGTGATTTAGAAGAAGAGATTTATATGGAACAACCTGAGGGGTTCCAAGCTCCAAACCAAGCAGACTTGGTTTGTCGATTGAAGAAGAGTCTCTATGGCTTGAAGCAAGCACCTCGACAGTGGTACAAGAAGTTTGAATCATTCATGACTGATCACAAGTTTGAAAAGACAGAAGCCGACCATTGCGTATTTGTGAAGAGGTATGAGGCCAGAGATTTTTTGATCTTGTTGTTATATGTTGACGACATGCTTTTTGTAGGGAAAGACAAATCGAGGATAGCCGCCCTGAAGAAGGCGTTGAGCTCGTCCTTCGCAATGAAGGACCTCGGCCCTGCAAAGCAGATACTTGGAATCAAGATTATCCGAGATAGACAAAAGAAGCTACTGTGGCTAAGTCAAGAGAAGTACATTGAGAAGATATTGAAGAGATTCAGCATGGACAAAGCCAAAACAGTGAGCACCCCCCTAGCCGGACACATAAAGCTGAACCAGAAGCAATGTCTGAGATCTGATGAAGACAAAGACGAGATGCTGAAGGTCCCATATCAATCCGCCGTCGGAAGCTTGATGTATGCAATGGTTTGCACCAGACCTGACTTGGCATATGCTGTTGGAATGGTAAGCCGGTATTTGTCAAACCCCGACAAAGAGCACTGGGAAGCAGTGAAGTGGATCTTCAAGTACCTCCGAGGTACCACCGATTTATGTCTCCGATTTGGAGAAGGCAAAGCCGAGTTGCAAGGCTATTCGGATTCTGATTTAGGGGGAGATTTCGACTCGAGGAAGTCGACTACAGGTTACATGATGAGATTTGCCGGAGGAGCTGTCTCTTGGCAATCAAGACTTCAGAAATGTGTTGCACTATCGACAACTGAGGCTGAGTACATTGTCGCGACTGAGGCAAGCAAAGAGATGCTGTGGATGAAGAAGTTTCTCATGGAACTCGGCCATGAACAAGACAAGTACGAGTTGGGTTGTGACAATCAAAGCTCAATCCATCTTGCGAAGAATTCGACCTATCACTCCCGCACTAAGCACATTGATGTGAGGTATCATTGGATCCGGGATGTGGTGGAAGGTGGAGAGCTCGAACTCGTCAAGGTGCACACTGACCAAAATTTGTCCGATTTGATGACGAAGCCGGTTCCAACAAAGAAATTTGAAGACTGTTGTGAAGGAGCCGGGTTGATGCTGAAGCCGACGCATTGAAGTCAGAGGGGAGATTTGTTGGGCTTCCTCCTTCAATGCTAAGCCCAAGCCCATTTGAGGGGTTTTCCTAAAACACCTCTTATAAATACCCATTGTTAGGGTGGAGGCTAATGATATGAGAAGATTGAGTTGAGAAAATTTTGAGAGAAAATATTTGATTGTTTGAGCAAAAGCTTCATGCTTTGCATTTGAGAGATCTCTAGGGAGAGTTTGAGAGAAACATATCTAGGGTAGTTTGATTATCACCATTGTTGGAGAGGTTGTGTTAACCACCACATTGGTGTATTTGATTATTGTAACCATTATTCTCATAGTGGATTTTTGATCTGGACTAGGTCCCGTGGTTTTTACTTCTTCATTGGAGAAGGTTTTCCACGTTAAATCTGGTTGTGTTCTTCTTCTCTCTCTCCTATCTATTTTTGATTTTTCCGCTGCTCAGTCCGACCCGGTGATATACAGGCTATGGTACTGCCGAGATCCGAGCTCCGAATCTGATTGATTGACTTCCGCACAAAAGATTTTCTAGCCGAGTTTGAGGGAACCGAGTTCCAACAATTTCAATATAAAAAGGCCATCCTTATCAAGAGACACGAGAGCTCATTAAGCTACATAATGAAGACACTAAAAGACTAAGATCACCACAAGAGCTCTACCATTCAATGAATTTTCCAACAACTAAATGCAAATTGGTGAAAATTCTGACATCCATCTCCTCCAAAGATTAATGAGATAACATACGATAGAAGAAGCTGTCACAAGAAAATATATGTAAGATTCCAGCTAGTGTAAATTTTGATAAACAGAATTGATGACATGTCTGATTTCACATCAACCATTAAAATAGAGAAAACAAATATTATAAAAGTGCTTAAAAGTTCACATTTGCAATAACAGAGGAATAGTACAAAAATTAATATTATTAAAAAAGTATTCTTCAAGTTGAGAAAAAAGGTACTTGAAGCCGTTTATAAAAAAAAAAAAGGTACTTGAAGCCGTTTATAAAAAAAAAAGGTACTTGAAGCCTATGATGACCAACACCGACACAGGACATGATACGACACTTCAACACGTAAATTCTAAAAAATATAATATTTCGACACATTAAGACACGTTTGATATTAAATAATATTTTTAATATATATATATATATATATATATATATATATATATATATATAGGGCAAGATCATTTGACACCGGTATCAAACTTTGAAATTTGACACCAAATCTCAATTGTTGATTTTCGCCAATCAACGATTATGATTTATTGGGAATTACACTCATTAATTAATTATTAATTCCAATAAATGATAACAGTTGATTGACGGAAATCAACGGTTGAGATTTGTTGTCAAATTTCAAAGTTTGACACCGGTGTCAAAAGATCCTGCCCATATATATATATATATATATATATATATATATATATATATATATATAGGGATAGAATCAACTTACATCAGTGTAAGAAAAATAAATTTTACACCAAATCTTAACCGTTGATTTCCGTGCATCTAACGGTTGAGATTTATTGGGAATTAAAATTTAATTAATGAGTGAGACCTAATAAATCTTAACCGTTAAATGTATAAAATCAACTGTTAAGATTTGGTGTAAGACTTATTATTCCTATACCGGTGTAAGAGGATCCTGCATATATATATATATATATATATATATATATATATATATAATATGGTTTACATTTAATACATATAGCAGCACATAATAAGTCATATAGTTAATCAAATACTCAAATTTCATAACATAAATATAAAGAAAAAATAATAAAACATTCTTAGAGTGTAGAGTGAAAACTACTCAGTAAGTCACAAGTTTAATAACACTGTGAGAGTTTGCACAGAGGTATGTGTTTGAACTTCACATAGAAGAACCGCGAAACGAGTGATATGCGTTTTAGTGTTATTGATAAGCTTTATGATCTCTTTGGATTTGAATTTGCACTTAGGGGGGCGTTTGGTATGAGAAATTTTTTTAAAATAGTAGGTAAATGTAATAGATAGAGAAATGATTGGAAAGATGGATAAAGTGAAATAGATAGAAAAATGTAAAAAAAAGTTATTTGGTGGGGGAAAACTTTACTGAGAAAATTAGGTAGTTTTATGAAATCAACAGTGCATTAAAAGTGAGATAACCGGTTTTCCGAAAATCCCACATTCAAATTGGGTTTTTGAACAGTGCGGATATCTATGTTTCTCATAAATCCATACTTCCTGGATAGATGGGTTTTTGGAGAAATATATTGAAACAAACATGGTATTTCTAAAAGTCATACTTGAGAAAGATAGATATCCTTCAAAATCCCTCCCAACCAAACACCCCCTTAAGTTGTTTCTGATTACCAAACACCCCCTTAAGTTGTTTCTGATTTCTCATCTTGTTGCTCCCTTCCTCCAGTTATCACACTGTGAGAGTCATAACACTGGAGAGACATGCAAAGGTGATGACAGTTGAACCACGCATTAAAGTTCAATAATCCAACCATAAAAAAAATAAACTTGCATTAAAGTTCAATAATCCAACCATAAATAAAAAAATAATTAACAGTAGACTAATCTGAACTATAAAGGAATGTACCACCTCTTAACAAAAAATTTACTTTTCATGAGAGATTATCTTTAGACAACTTTGATGACAGCTAAACTTGAAACCCAAAAAGAAAAAGAAATGCAAAATAAGATCTAAATAGAAATGCAAAATAAGAACTAAATTTCTAGCATTAACCTACAAAACTCTTACATTTGATCCTCAGGTAAATCCAGACATATATTAAGACCCCCTTCATGTTGTGACTCTGGCAAAAGCATGACCTCTCACTATCATTATTGCAAGGCACTCCTTTATTCACCTCTAACCAATCTATACCTGAATTAATGTACTCATCATCCAATCTTATTGAAAAATAAAGACACATTTCAGCTTTACCAAGAGACCTCTCCAAGCAGAGCGCACACAAGAACTAAACCACACATTAAAGTTTATAATCCAACCATAAAAAAAGACGGAATCATTTTACTCAAATCCAACCATTAAAGTGCAATATATAAAAAATCAAAAAGTAAACAACATTATCAATTTCTATTTAATGCTATCATTTACAGAAATCCACAATAGAGAGTAATGACTAATGACCCCAACTCACTTAACAATTTTCATCATCAGATTTAAAGTAAACACAAACCCCAGGTCCCCAAATTCTAAAACATAAATTTGAGATAACTAAGAAACCACGCATAAATCCCAGAGATGAGGCGGGTTTCTGATTTAAAGTAAACATAAACCCCAGGTCCCAAATTCTAAAACAATTTTCATCATCACTTATTGGGTTCTGATTCGGATCGGAGACGACGAGCCTAGGAAGAAGAGAGACAACAAGCAGAGATGAAGATGAGGATACGAAGAAGAAAAGAAGGAGTAGATAGCAGCGTGAAGACAGGACATAACAACGAGATATGGTTCTAACTATTTAATTTTTATTAAATATTTTACTTTTTTTTTAAATTGTAATTTTATTTCTTTTTTTACAAAAAATGCCAATACGTGTCCCAAATACGTTGAGCACGTGTCGGATTTGGTCAAAATCGCATGTCCCCATAGTCAACGTGTCCCAAAAAGTTGACCACGTGTCGGACGGCAAAAAAATTAACTTATTGCTTTTTTAATAAAAAATTACGAATAAGTAGTCGTTTTACAAAATATTACAAATCTATAGCACTCAAACACGCCCAAAATGGGGCGTGTTCGCATGGAGAGAGACACGTCCAGTACAGGGCGTGACCAGCTGGAGGAACACGCCCAAAACAGGGCGTGACCTGCAGGAGAGAGACACGCCCATCAGAGGGCGTGACCCACAGGGGTGACACGCCCCACAGAAGGCATGACCCACTGGAAGGTCATGCCCAGTCCTGGGCGTGAGTGACTAGACTGCACTCTATTTAAACATCCACCCCCTACACACTCTTCACAACTCTCTCATTGTTATGCTTAAACTCTCTGATAGTTTGCACTTGTTTACTCGTATTTTGTTTTATCTTTTAATATTTTGATTTTTAAAATGAGTGCGAATTCTGATACTATTCGTGTTGTTCTTTATTTTAACGGTAGGATAGAAGAAGGTCGTCGTGGTGTTATTTTTGCAGGGGAGAAAAGGCCATCACGTATTAAACGGAACTCAACGGTTGCTGAGCTGCATCAGAAAATACGTCAAAAATTATGTCTTCAAGACAACCAATTGATCACTCTAGTCACGACAAGATTATGGCAACGTGAACAATACATTAGCTTGCAAGTGGTCAATGATGAAAACATCGATATGGTAATGGAAGAGTTCTCGAACCAGTCCCGAAAGGATTTCCTAAAGTTGTATGTGGATACTACCACCGCGGAGGAAGTTGTTATACCAATGAGGTCAGTTAGGTCTACTTCTTCTCTTATTGCATCCTCATATGTTGCTCCTGCTGTTAACATGTCCGATGAAGATGAACATGACCCTACTTGGGTTATGGATGAGGCGTATTGTAAGAACCCGCACCGTTAATTAAGATAATTAGTGAATTAATTATGATAATAAGGAAATGATTCCATAATTGACCTTAATAATTAATATTGAGCTTTAATAATTATAATTAGTGGGTAAGAATGCTGAAAGTCGCTTTTCGGAAGAAAAGCGCAGATACCGGTTCTGCTACCCGGTATAAATGCGTACCGGAAAAGTATCCCGGAAAATTATAACGAACGCATGATAATTACTAGAATATTATGTAGGACTTGTAAAACAAGTTTCAAGTCAAAATAATGTAATCTGATGCCAGAACTGATACTGGCTATGGAAAAGCGCGTACCGGAAAGGTGCTCCGAAAAATAAAATAAAAATATGAAAAATCTTAGAAAAATGTGTAGGTCTAGATTCCAAAGTTTGGGATCAAGATCTTTTACTTTGCTATTAAGGCTAATACTGCACGCTAAGTGGCCATGTGCCTATAAATAGACACATTAAGGCACAAAACCCTAGGCATAACCATATTGAACGTGAATGTGGGCTGCAACCTTGCCTTCCTTGCTGCCTTCCTTCCTCCTTGGCCATTTTGCTTGAGAGAAACTGTAAGAACCCGCACCGCTAATTAAGGTAATTAGTAAGTTAATTATGTTAATTAGGAAATAATTCCATAATTGACCCTAATAATTATTAATGGGCTTAGATAATTATATTGAGTAAGTAAAAATGCTGAAAGTCGCTTTTCGGAAGAAAAGCGCAGATACCGGTTCTGCTACTCGGTATAAATGCGTACCGGAAAAGTATCCCGGAAAATTATAACGAATGCATGATAATTACTAGAATATTATGTAGGACTTGTAAAACAAGTTTCAAGTCAAAATGACGTAATCTGATGCCAGAACTGATACTGGCTATGGAAAAGCGCGTACCGGAAAGGTGCTCCGAAAAATAAAATAAAAATATGAAAAATCTTAGAAAAATGTGTAGGTCTAGATTCCAAAGTTTGGGATCAATATCTTTTACCTTGCGATTAAGGCTAATACTGTGTGATTAGTGGCATGTGCCTATAAATAGGCACATTATGAGGGCACAAAACCCTAGAAACTCATACTGAACGTGGGAGGCTGCTGTTTTCTGAGTTGGAGCACTGTTCCATTGCCTCCTTCACTCCCCTTCATCATTTCTTGAACCTTTGGCCTTCTTCCTTCACTCCTCCTCTCCTTAACACTTGAGAGCATGCAAGGTGAGGGAGTGTGAGTGTGAAACCCTGAGTTACCAGCCCCTGTGTGTGTAGTTAGTGAGCATGAGTTTGAAGCTTTAGTGATGGCTACTTTGTGGTAGTCATTGTGAGCTTCAAAGTGCCTTCTTGTGATGCAAGAACCCACCTTGAAGTGCCATTTTCGTGCTCCTACTTAGGCTGAGTTTGAGGAACCTTGGGAGAGCTCCAAGAGCATACCTTGCCTCTGTTTTGAACTTTGGTAAGTTACCTCACCATGATCATGAGTTTATTTTGCTTAAAGTTGGTGTCTTGGCATGTAAAAAGTTAAAATGAAGTAACCAACACCTAAATGAACTTGTATATGCTTAAAGATGCATGCTTTAACGTGTACATGTGTTAAAAGTTGGATCTTTGGGATGGATACTCACGAAATGCAGAAACTGCATTCTGTCGTGAGATATCCGGATATTTGTCGAACAGATATCCGGATATCAGTATCCGGATATGGTATCCGGATATTGATATCCGGATATGGGATCTGGGTATCCGGATATGACATATCCGGATATGTCCAGTGTGATATCCGGATATGACATATCCGGATATGCCCCTTCTGATATCCGGATATCCTGGGTTCTGCGCAGACAGTAGCCTTACTGTATGAACAGTAAGCTATTGGGTGTGTGTGGGCCCTAGTTTAAGGAAGTTGAACTTCTGTAATAAATGGACTAAGTCAGAATCATATGATTAAGGGCTTATGGCTTTGATGGAAGCCTTAAGATGTAAAACGTAAAGGAAAGGCGTAGTCTTTGAAGTTGTATGCTTGTGATGCATTTATATTGACTTATTAATGGTCCATATCAGATTGTGATACTGCTGGTTGTGGACTAGTGAGTGGTTGGACTCTTGGCTTGGATAGCTAGCTTGCAAGGTAAGCTTTCGTGTCCTCGGTTTAGCCATTTTGATGTTCCACCATGTCCCATAGGGATGAGTTTATGCATGCTGTGTTACATGCTTTGATTATTTTGGAAATGCTGTTGAGCTGTTTATATGTAATGAGCTATTATGATATGCATGTGGTGTCCACCTAGACGGCAATCCTGAGTATGTAGTACATACAAGATGGAGAAGCATGTGGGTGAGGTGCAGGTAGTATCCATGTACTCATGTAGGCATAGACGTATTCCTACATTTCTCTGGCCAGTAGATTTGAAAGCACACATGACATGATTAATTGCTGCATCGCATGATTTGGAACTTATATTGTAAATACTGTTTTTAGAACTTATATTACACATGTAAGTGAGCTTGGGGTGGAGACTCCTTGAGGACCCCTTGTCTTACTGAGATTTCTTGTTAGAGATCTCACCCCACGTTTGGGGACGCTTATTTCAGGATCAGGTAATGTTGAGGGCTCAGGTGGCAGGAGGCCAGAGCTGAGCTGATATCCTGATATGCTGACGTGCTGGTTGTGGATTGCTGTTTATTTTACTGCTGTTATGTTTTCTGCGTTATTTATGTTAAGTTTATGTTATGACTGTTATTGGGCATCGTTGCCTTATTTGGTGAGCATGGGGTTTGTCCATGCCACATGATTGTGTTATTGTCTTTCTAATTATGTTGTAATTAAAGTATCAGGATTTTGACCCAGGCTGCCTGTTGTAGTCCTGTGGTTTTTAGATACTCACTTGATATTTATTTATGAGGTATTCAGTTAGTTGTCTTGCAATTTACATACAGGCAGTATTTTTATGAAAATGATTAAGTAATCAAGTTGGCTAAGTTAATGACGTCATAATTGAATTAAAGAAAAAGTTATTCCGCATTTTTATTAAGCGTGGCTTAATACGATAGTGTGTTAACAGACCGGGTTAACACGGGCTGTTACAGAAACCACCAAGTTGCCACCTTTAGCTTAAATCCTTCCTCTTTTACCATGGAAACACTTGAGTGAGTGCATTGTAAGGAGGTTGTGGTCTTGTGTTCTGAGGGTTTTGCTGTTTAAGGGAGAGTGTAAGGCTGAGTTCCTTCCTTGGTTTGGTTGGGGCCTTGTGCTTGCTTGTGTGGCTTCAAGGATCTACCTTTGAGGCTTGTTGGGAAGGGTGGTGTGCCATTTTCGTTCTTCCACATAGACAGAATCTAGGAGCTTCAGAGAGAGCTTCATATCTCTGTCCACTCCTATCTAAAGTCTTGGGGTAAGTTACCTCACCATGATCATGAGTTTATCTTGCTTAAAAATGGTATCTTGGTATGATAATGGGTTTAACATGTAACCAACACATAAGTGAACTCATATATGCTTAAAGATGGATCCTTTAACGTGTACATGTGTTAAAAGTGGGATCTTTGGACTCGATATTCACGAAATGCAGAAACTGCATTCTGTCGTGAGATATTCGGATATTTGTCTAACAGATATCCGGATATCAATATCCGGATATGGTATCCGGATATGGTATATCCGGATATGGGACCTGGGTATCCGGATATGGTATATCCGGATATGGTCAGTGCGATATCCGGATATGACATATCCGGATATGTCCCTTCTGATATCCGGATATCCTGGGTTTCGAAGAACAGTAGCTGTGTTGTGTGAACAGTAAGCTATTGGGGGTTTGTGGACCCTAGATTAAGGAAGTTTAACTTCTGTAATTAATGAACTAAGTCAGAATCATATGATTAAGGGCTTATGGCTTTGTTGGAAGCCTTAAGACGTAAAACGTAAAGGAAAGGCGTAGTCTTTAAGTTGTATGCTTGTGATGCATAAATATTGATGTATTATTGGTCCATATCAGATTGTGATACTGCTATTTTTGGACTTGTGAATGGTTGGACTCTTGGCTTGGATAGCTAGCTTGCAAGGTAAGCTTTCGTGTCCTCGGTTTAGCCATTTTGTTGTTCCACCATGTCCCATGGGGATGGGTTTATGCATGCTGTGTTACATGCTTTAATGTTTTGGAAATGCTGTTGAGCTATTTATGTGCAATGTGCTTTTATGAGATGCATGTGGTGTCCACCTATACGGTAAGCCTGAGTATGTAGTACATACAAGATGGTGAGGCTGTGGGTGAGGTGCAGGCGGTGTTCCTTGTACTCATGTAGGTATAGACGTATTCCTACATTTCTCTGGCCAGTAGATTTGTTAAACACACATGGCATGATTAATTGCTGCATCGCATAGTTTTGGAACATATATTGTAAATACTGTTTTTGAACTTATATTACACATGTAAGTGAGCTTGGGGTGGAAACTCCTTGAGGACCCCTTGTCTTACTGAGATTTCTTGTTAGAGATCTCACCCCACGTTTGGGGACGCTTATTTCAGGATCAGGTAATGTTGAGGGCTCAGGTGGCAGGAGGCCAGAGCTGAGTTGATATTTATCATATGCTAACTTGCTGGATGTTGATTGCTGATTATTGACTGTCGTTATGTTTTCTGTTAAGTTTATGTTGAGACTATTATTGGGCATTGTTGCCTTATTTGGTGAGCATGGGGTTTGTCCATGCCACATGGTTTGACTATTGTCTTTTTATTTGATGTTGTAATTAAAGTATCAGGATTTTGACCCAGGCTACGTGTTGTAGTCCTGTGGCTTTAGATACTCACTTATTATTTATATATGAGGTATTCCAGTTAGTTGTCTTGCAATTTACATACAGGCAGTATTTTATGAAATTGATTAAGTAATCAAGTTGGCTAAGTTTAATGACGTCATAATTGAATTAAAGAAAAAGTTATTCCGCATTTTTATTAAGCGCGGCTTAATACGATAGTGTGTTAACAATCCGGGTTAACACGGGCTGTTACATTTTATGGTATCAGAGCACTTTCTAGGGGAAAGCCTGTATGTATTGCAATAACTTAGGATGTGGCGTTGCGTGTCTACTTTGTGTTCTCTCTGATTGGTGTGTGTTATGATAATGCATATGTGACCACATGGCGTGGGCCTGATCAACTCATTCTTTGTGTAACTTGTGCAGAGTCATGGTGCCACCAAGGAGGAACACTAGTACGAGTGAGGATCAATCGGATCCTATCCTGGCTGCATTGGCTGAGATGCAGGCGGGCCGACTAGCCGACCAGGAAGCCACGAGGTTGGCAAACCAGGCGATGCTGGACGCTATTCGAGATGCGAACCGGCGAGCCACGGCAGAGGTTCTGGAGGAGAACCGGATGGCCAACATGACTATTATGAGGGTCATGTTGGAGGAGTTGAGGGCTGGTCCTGCTGCTGGCCAGTGTCCTCCACCACCTCCACCGCCGCCACCGCCTCCACCTCCGCCTAGTCACCAGGGGACACCCAGAGTCAGATGGGTGAGGGCAGTCACTTGACGGGGGCTATGCAGACCATCCCCGTATTTGCTGAGGATCGTGACGAAATCGATCGCCGGCTGAATGCTTTCCGCAAGCATAAGCCACCTTCTTTCGACGGATCTTATGATCCCATTGCTGCTGGATAAGATTTTCCGGATCATGCAGTGCACCGATCCGCAGAAGCTTTTGTTCGCCACTTACATGCTGGAGGGCGAGGCCCACGAGTGGTGGACCAACCTTTCTCACATCTACGAGATGCAGGGCCGTGTGATGACGTGGCCATTCTTCGAGGAGAGCTTTCTGGGTCAGTACTTTCCTTATGACTCACAGGAGAGGAAGCAGGGAGAGTTTGACCGGTTGGTACAGGGCTCGTTGTCTGTCGACGAGTACCTGGCCAAGTTTAATGAGCTGGTCAAGTTCGCTCATTTCCGCATGGCGAGACCGACTCCTATTTTTCTTGCGGCTAAGTTCCGGAGGGGACTTAATGAGGACATTGCTGGACATCTTGCTGGTTCCGCTTCGAGAGACTTCGGGGCGTTGGTACAGCAGTGCCGCGACATTGAGGACTATTGTCGTGCGAGTCAGGCCAAGAAGGCTAAGATTGAGGTGCCACAGGGTACCGGCGGTTCCACTCCCTGGAGGAACAAGAATTTTGCAAATAAGGGCAAGGGCAAACAGTTGGCGGCTAAGCAAGCGCCACACCAGTTTAAAAAGACTGCTACTCAGGGGAACACAGCTAGACCTCCTTCTCCTAGATGTTCGGGGTGCGGGAAGTCACACTTTGGGCCGTGTTCTACCGGTCAGTTGATTTGCTTCCAGTGTGGCAAGGAGGGCCACTACTCCAGAGATTGCCCGACGGCGAGAGTTGCTGCAGTGCAGGCGGTGCCTTTGCAGATGGTTCCTACTGGAGCACCAGTCGTGCCACCTACTACGGGGCGTGTGTATACACTTGATCTTCAGCAGTCGGACAGAGCTCCGAACCTGGTCAGAGGTACGGTTACCATTGGTGGTTCAGCTGTTGATGTATTGTTTGATTCCGGGGCAACGCATTCTTTTGTTGCTACCCCTATTGCTGTGGGGCTTGAGTTGCCCAGTGATGTGCTTTCTCCACCGATGCGGGTGACCACCGCCACCGGAGAAAAATGTTTGACCTCCACTGTTCATCGCGAAGTAGCGTTTCAGTGGGATGGCCGTGATTTCTCGGTAGATCTGATTGGATTGCCGATGGCCAACCTTGAGATTATTCTGGGCATGGATTGGTTGTCCAGAAACTGTGCATTGATTGATTGTTGTGCCAAGAGAGTGGTGATGTCTCCGGGTGGGTCCACAGCCAGTTCCTCACCGTTCATTTCAGTCCTGCAGGCGAGGAGGGCCTTGAGAGCAGGGGCATTTGGCTATGTCATGTTGGGAGGTTTGGTGAGTGGGACACAGGAGGACCTCACTGGCATTCCTGTGGTGAGGGAATTCCTCGAGGTGTTTCCCGAGGAGATTCCTGAGTTTCCACCGCAGAGGGAGATAGAGTTCTCCATAGACTTATTGCCTGGTGTGGGGCCCATATCGTTGGCTCCATACCGGATGTCGCCACCAGAGTTGGCGGAGCTGAAGAAGCATATTGAGGAGCTTTCAGCAAAAGATTTCATTCGGCCGAGTGTGTCTCCCTGGGGAGCACCGGTCATTTTTGTGAAAAAGAAAGATGGGACCATGCGGTTGTGCACCGACTACAGACAGTTGAACAAGGTGACAATCAAGAACAAGTATCCTCTTCCACGCATTGATGATTGCTGGATCAGCTCAGGGGGGCTTGCGTGTATTCCAAGATTGATCTCCGGTCCGGTTACCATCAGATACGGGTAAAGCCGGAGGATGTCCCTAAGACAGCGTTTCGCTCAAGGTACGGGCATTATGAGTACTTGGTGATTCCGTTTGGACTCACAAATGCACCCGCAGTGTTCATGGACTACATGAACAGGATCTTCCAGCCGTACCTGGATCAGTTTGTGATCGTCTTCATTGACGACATCTTGATTTACTCCAAGACGGAGGAGGAGCATACTGAGCACTTGAAGATTGTTTTGCAAGTGCTAAAAGAGAAAAAGCTATATGCTAAGCCGTCAAAATGTGAGTTTTGGCTCAAGGCGGTGAAATTTCTGGGTCATGTAATTTCTGCTAATGGAGTTGCAGTTGATCCTAACTAGATTGAGGCCGTGATGGATTGGGAGAGGCCCAAGACGGTTACAGAAGTGAGAAGCTTCTTGGGTTTGGCAGGCTACTATAGGAGGTTCATAGAAGGATTCTCCAAAATGGTGCTACCGATGATTCGCCTGACCCGAAAGGAGACTCCATTCGTGTGGACACATGAGTGTGAGGGGTGTTTCCAGGAGTTAAAGGAGAGACTGACTACTGCTCCTGTGTTAGTCCTTCCTGATCCGGCGGAGCAGTTTGAGTTATACTGCAATGCCTCTGGTAAAGGACTAGGCTGTGTGCTGATGCAGAAAGGGAAAGCTGTTGCCTATGCTTCAAGACAGTTGAAACCTCATGAGGAGAACTACCCGACTCACGACTTGGAGTTGGCAGCCATTGTTTTTGCTTTCAAGATTTGGAGGCATTACCTGTTTGGCATGAAGTTTGCTGTATTCAGTGACCACAAGAGCCTGAAGTATCTGTTTGACCAGAAGGAGTTGAACATGAGACAACGAAGATGGATGGAGTTCTTGAAGGACTACGACTTTGAGTTGAGGTACCATCCTGGCAAGGCCAATGTGGTAGCCGATGCTTTGAGTCGGAAATCCGTGAGCTTATCCAGCTTAATGATGAACGACTACGAGGTGATCGAGAAGTTCAGAGACTTGAGAGTGAACTCCTTGTTTGGGGGCGCACTGCTTGAAATGGAAACAGCAGAAGTGATTAATGAGCTAATGGAAAAGATTAAAGAGGCGCAAGTGCAAAGAGAGTGCCTTGATTATGTGAAGAACCAGGACGGTGTGTCATGGAACGAGGATGGATTGCTGCTGTTCCAGAAGAGGATTGTTATTCCTCGAGGGCCATTGACCGAGGAGGTTATGGCAGAGGCTCATAAGGGCCGGTTCACTATCCACCCTGGTGCTACAAAAATGTACCAGGACTTAAAAAGGAATTTTTGGTGGCCGGGCATAAAGAAGGACATAGCGGTCTACGTGTCCAAATGCCTTATATGTCAGAAAGTAAAGATTGAGCACCAGAAACCGTCTGGTAAACTTCAACCTCTTGAAATTCCACAGTGGAAGTGGGAGAGTATTTCCATGGACTTCGTGGTGGGATTGCCTAAAACTCAGGCTGGTTGTGACTCTATTTGGGTCATAGTGGACAGATTGACCAAGTCTGCCCATTTTCTTCCAGTGAAGGTGAGCTTCACTACAGAGCAGTTGGCCAAGCTATATGTCCGCGAGATTGTGAGGCTTCACGGGGTGCCCGAGAGTATCATCAGTGATAGGGACCCGAAGTTCACATCTCGGTTCTGGGAGGCGCTGCAAGAGGCTTTTGGTACGCAGTTGAGATTGAGTACCGCCTATCACCCTCAGACTGACGGACAGACTGAGCGGACCATCCATACATTGGAGGACATGTTGAGAGCTTGCACGTTGGAGTAGGGTTCTGCATGGGATAGGTACCTTCCGTTGGTAGAATTCTCGTACAACAACAGTTTTCATGCTAGTCTGGGCATGGCACCCTACGAGGCGCTGTATGGTAGGAGGTGTCGGACTCCTACTTGCTGGTCTGAGGTTGGAGATAAAGAGCTTTTTGGCTTGGACTTTGTCCAAGATACTACCCAGCAGATCCAGATGATCAGGGAAAAGTTGAAGCAGGCGCAGAATCGCCAGAAAAGCTACTATGATGTCAAGCATCGACCACTGGAGTTCAGTGAGGGTGAGCACGTGTTTGTGAAACTTTCACCTGTCACCGGTGTTGGACGGGCACTCGGAGTGAGGAAGTTGAGCCCTCGGTTCATTGGGCCCTACCAGATCCTTGGTAGAGTAGGACCAGTTGCCTATCGACTTGCCTTACCTCCGAACCTAGCCAACATCCACGACGTGTTTCACGTGTCTCAGCTTCGGAAGTACATAGCAGATCCCTCGCACATGGTGCAGCCGGATGATGTGGAGGTTCGGGAGAACCTAAAGACTCCCGTCGGACCACTCAAGATTCTCGATCGAGGCGAGAAACAGCTCAGAAGCAAGATCATTCCGATGGTCAAGGTGCAGTGGACTGGACGTAGTCCCGAGAGTGCACGTGGGAGCGAGAGGATGAGCTTCTCCGACAGTATCCCGACTTTCGAGACAGGTATGTTTCTGATTTTGAGGACAAAATCCTTAAAAAGGTGGGGTGAATGTAAGAACCCGCACCGTTAATTAAGGTAATTAGTGAATTAATTATGATAATTAGGAAATGATTCCATAATTGACCTTAATAATTAATATTGAGCTTTAATAATTATAATTAGTGGGTAAGAATGCTGAAAGTCGCTTTTCGGAAGAAAAGCGCAGATACCGGTTCTGCTACCCGGTATAAATGCGTACCGGAAAAGTATCCCGGAAAATTATAACGAACGCATGATAATTACTAGAATATTATGTAGGACTTGTAAAACAAGTTTCAAGTCAAAATAATGTAATCTGATGCCAGAACTGATACTGGCTATGGAAAAGCGCGTACCGGAAAGGTGCTCCGAAAAATAAAATAAAAATATGAAAAATCTTAGAAAAATGTGTAGGTCTAGATTCCAAAGTTTGGGATCAAGATCTTTTACTTTGCTATTAAGGCTAATACTGCGCGCTAAGTGGCCATGTGCCTATAAATAGACACATTAAGGCACAAAACCCTAGGCATAACCATATTGAACGTGAATGTGGGCTGCAACCTTGCCTTCCTTGCTGCCTTCCTTCCTCCTTGGCCATTTTGCTTGAGAGAAACCACCAAGTTGCCACCTTTAGCTTAAATCCTTCCTCTTTTACCATGGAAACACTTGAGTGAGTGCATTGTAAGGAGGTTGTGGTCTTGTGTTCTGAGGGTGTTGCTGTTTGAGGGAGAGTGTAAGGCTGAGTTCCTTCCTTGGTTTGGTTGGGGCCTTGTGCTTGCTTGTGTGGCTTCAAGGATCTACCTTTGAGGCTTGTTGGGAAGGGTGGTGTGCCATTTTCGTTCTTCCACATAGACAGAATCTAGGAGCTTCAGAGAGAGCTTCATATCTCTGTCCACTCCTATCTAAAGTCTTGGGGTAAGTTACCTCACCATGATCATGAGTTTATCTTGCTTAAAAATGGTATCTTGGTATGATAATGGGTTTAACATGTAACCAACACATAAGTGAACTCATATATGCTTAAAGGTGGATCCTTTAACGTGTACATGTGTTAAAAGTGAGATCTTTGGACTGGATATTCACGAAATGCAGAAACTGCATTCTGTCGTGAGATATCCGGATATTTGTCGAACAGATATCCGGATATCAATATCCGGATATGGTATCCGAATATTAGTATCCGGATGTGTGATCTGGATATCCGGATATGGTATATCCGGATATGGTCAGTGTGATATCCGGATATGACATATCCGGATATGTCCCTTCTGATATCCGGATATCCTGGGTTTCGAAGAACAGTAGCTGTGCTGTGTAAACAGTAAGCTATTGGGGGTTTGTGGACCCTAGATTAAGGAAGTTTAACTTCTGTAATTAATGAACTAAGTCAGAATCATATGATTAAGGGCTTATGGCTTTGTTGGAAGCCTTAAGACGTAAAACGTAAAGGAAAGGCGTAGTCTTTAAGTTGTATGCTTGTGATGCATAAATATTGATGTATTATTGGTCCATATCAGATTGTGATACTGCTGTTTTTGGACTTGTGAATGGTTGGACTCTTGGCTTGGATAGCTAGCTTGCAAGGTAAGCTTTCGTGTCCTCGGTTTAGCCATTTTGTTGTTCCACCATGTCCCATGGGGATGGGTTTATGCATGCTGTGTTACATGCTTTAATGTTTTGGAAATGCTGTTGAGCTATTTATGTGCAATGTGCTTTTATGAGATGCATGTGGTGTCCACCTATACGGTAAGCCTGAGTATGTAGTACATACAAGATGGTGAGGCTGTGGGTGAGGTGCAGGCGGTGTTCCTTGTACTCATGTAGGTATAGACGTATTCCTACATTTCTCTGGCCAGTAGATTTGTTAAACACACATGGCATGATTAATTGCTACATCGCATAGTTTTGGAACTTATATTGTAAATACTGTTTTTGAACTTATATTACACATGTAAGTGAGCTTTGGGTGGAAACTCCTTGAGGACCCCTTGTCTTACTGAGATTTCTTGTTAGAGATCTCACCCCACGTTTGGGGACGCTTATTTCAGGATCAGGTAATGTTGAGGGCTCAGGTGGCAGGAGGCCAGAGCTGAGTTGATATTTATGATATGCTGACTTGCTGGATGTTGATTGCTGATTATTGACTGTCGTTATGTTTTCTGTTAAGTTTATGTTGAGACTATTATTGGGCATTGTTGCCTTATTTGGTGAGCATGGGGTTTGTCCATGCCACATGGTTTGACTATTGTCTTTTTATTTGATGTTGTAATTAAAGTATCAGGATTTTGACCCAGGCTACGTGTTGTAGTCCTGTGGCTTTAGATACTCACTTATTATTTATATATGAGGTATTCCAGTTAGTTGTCTTGCAATTTACGTACAGGCAGTATTTTATGAAATTGATTAAGTAATCAAGTTGGCTAAGTTTAATGACGTCATAATTGAATTAAAGAAAAAGTTATTCCGCATTTTTATTAAGCGCGGCTTAATACGATAGTGTGTTAACAATCCGGGTTAACACGGGCTGTTACACGTATGACGAAGATGATGAAGAAAATATTGCAATGGAGGATCGTCTTCTTGCAGAGGATGCGAGTGCATCGGACAATGACGAAGAATGTGTCAGGTCTGGTACTGAACTTCAACCATGGCATGATTTGGGGGAGTCTCGTATCGTTTTACATCATGACACAACATCGAGTCAAGCACAAGAACATCCTGAAGGTATGCTATCAATTAATATACTGACAGTTTGGATGTTGCAATTAGCCATTAAGAAAATAATTCAATTCTATTATTATTATTACGTAGTACATGTAGGCGATGCACCTGTTGATCCTTTTTGGTCAGAAATTCCACATTACACATATATTGATTGGGATTATCCGAGTGAGGCACAATCATGGACACAGAGTTCGGGTTCAATCCAGGGTCCATGGCAATTGGGAGACAAATTGTTTGTTAACCAACAATTTACATCCAAAAAAGAGGCTCAGATTGCAATCAAGCGCTACCTCATGAAGGAGCATCAAGAAGCAATTGTGGTTGAGAGCACTCCCACAAAATTAAGCATGAAATATTGTGCGCACCTCCAAGGTTGCCCGTGGAGGATCAGGGTAATTAAACCAACGTATGGTAAAAATTGGAAGGTAACGAAATGGGGTGGGAATCACAATTGTTTGAATGATCATCTTTCTCAAGATCATCGATAACTTGATTCTGAAGTTATTGCAGCACTTGTAGTAGGTACGTAATTTCAAATTAAAAAGCTAATTAAAATTGTTGTTGGTATACCTGTTATCCTGTTAATGTTTATATTCAGCCTTTGTAATTCATAGATGATAAAAAAGGAACCTTCAGTGGCCATTGCTCTCGTTCAGGAGAGGATAACTCATTCATATGGATTCAAAGTTTCATATAGAAAGGCATGGTACGCAAAGCAGAAAGCCATGGCAATGTTATATGGTGATTGGGAGAAATCGTATGCATTTTTACCATGGCAGGTTCCTTTTACAATATTCAAACAAAGGATTGTTTTGTTGCGGGGCAGTTGGATCCCAGAAAACGTGTATTTGTTCATTGTTTCTGGACTTTCAGACAATGTTGTGAGGCATTTAAATTTTGCAAACCAATGATACAAATCGTTGGCACTCATCTATACGGAAAATATAAGGGAAAGTTGTTGATTGCCACATCTCAAGATGGTAATAATGAATGTGTGCCACTTGCATTTGCCGTTGTTAAGGGTGAGACATTGAAGGCTTGGTCATACTTCCTTGCCAATCTTTGTCTGCACGTCACACAAGCGCATAATATATGTCTAATTTCAGACCGGCATGTTAGTATATTATCGGCTGTTGAAAATAATCCCCTATGGCAGACACCCCATGCATTTCATGTGTTTTGCCTACGACATGTTGCAAGAAATTTTAATCAATGATTTAGAAATGAAAAATTGAAGGCGAGCCTGATGAATATAGGTATGTTGCACACTATGATTGGTGAATTAAAATGTTGTAGTTTTTTGTTAAGCATAAACTGTGTGTTTCTTAAATTGTTCGCAGGATATACTCCTTGCATGGTGGATTTTGATAGGGCCCTAGCACGATTTCCTGACACAAGCAGGCAGGTAGCTGAATGGATTGATGCTATCCCTAAGGAAAAGTGGTCGCGTGCACATGACCTTGATGGACGAAGATTTGGGCATACGACAACAAACTTGGCAGAATCCATCAACAGGGTGTTAAAGGGAGCAAGAAACATGCCCATTACTGGTCTGGTAAAATTTACATACAGTAGATTGGTCCAATATTGCGTGGAAAGAGGTCAATCGGCTTGTAGACAAGCTGAATCTGGTCATACATATTGCAAAAATGTGATTGAAGCATTGACACATAATGAATTCGTTGCAACAATGCATATTGTGCGTACATATAATGTTGATGAAACTGTTTTTGAGGTGGATGCAGGATTTGAAAGGACATATGATGTCAACCTTGATGCTCGTACATGCCAATGTGGACAATTTAAAGCATTTAAATATCCTTGTAGTCACGCCGTTGCTGCAGCATTATCCATCTGTCGGAATTATAGACAATATATAGATGATGTATTCAAGACGTCAAACTTGGTAAAAGCGTACTCATTTCCATGGGAGCCAATCGACAATATCGCTCGAACTGATTCCCGCTGTCGTCCTAGTCCATGTCCTTCCTTCCTGCCACTAGGCACCTCAATGGTCAACATAGGCTCCTCAACAGTCTGCGTAGGTGGAGCCTCTGGCCCTGGCTCCTCTACTCATGCCGAATCTCTGAATATGGAAATAATTTTGCCAATCTCATCATGGACCCACTCTAATCCAAAGGCGGTGAACTGATCCGTAGTAGTCGCAAAATATATCATCTCCAAACCATCAATCTATAAAGAAAAGAAACAACATGTGTTAATTACAAATGTATAAACACATAATCGTATTCAAAATTGAAGTGTCAAAACTTACTGCTCGTCCAACCCTTGCAGCTTTCCTGGCGACGAACCGTTTCCCTCGCTGTCTGTACTAGTGTAGGTACTCATGGTTCGGGGACATCAACCCGACAAGTACAGGGGGAACACGTATGGACGTATCTCTGATCGTCCACCGATGTATGAAGGCCCTCATCTTACGCTCCCAATTATCATCCTTCTTCCCTCGCAAAGTTAGATTATGAACACCCTTAAGCTTTCTTGGTCTCCGTGGTATGGGCTGATCTAAACCAAATTGTCGTAGACATCTATCCGGTTGAGCGTACTCAACTGTGTGGAAGCAAATCATAGGAGTAATGGCCAACCATAAGTACCGCTCATGATCAAATACAAATAATGCTATCAGGTACTCTCCATATGGCTGCCACACAACCTACATATAAAAAAATTAGTAACAGGTACACAATTACCCCCAACTATAACATGTAAATTAATTAAAAACCATTACTAAATAGTTAGCACAAACCTCGTCTCTATAAAGCGTGCCAAGGTTTTCCCGATACCAAGACTGCTCATGTGGCTTAAAGGGAGGTAGGGAATTAAACCTGTCATAGAATAAGTAACAAATTATCATACTCATACAGAAAATGAACATGTAATAAATCAATCAATATGAGTTAATAAAATATACCTGTGACCAAAATGCCACACGGGGTGGGTAGGCTGCGGGATGGGTGGTGAAATGGGGGGGGATCTAATCCAACCTATATCTGCAGTAGTACGTGACAACCACCCATATTAACAGTCCGCGGGTTTGTTGCCACACATAAATGTCTAAAGAGATGGGCGAGAACCGCAGACCCCCAACTGTATTCCCCAATGTCCGTAAAGTCCCCTGCTAGCAGTGGAATCAATCAATAAAGCAATTTTGCAGCAAGACCAACCTAACCGAAAGGGGCCAAAA
>JAVKPL010010938.1:0-46763 GCA_032173675.1 Gastrolobium villosum | reverse complement strand
GTGTTATGTTAGTCTATTTCGTTACATTTTAGGTATTTGTAATATCCATCAAGGATGAGACAATTCTACCGTCATTTGTTTGAAAACATAGATTCCATCCAATCAGATTCAAATCAAATATGAGATTGATTTCTTATAATAGTATTTTTTTTCAATATTTAAAAATCTTTTCCTAAAATATTGGAATAAAATATTAAAAAGATGGATCCTTTTATCAGATATCGACATGAAATATCAAAATGGTGGATCCTTTATCAGATATCGATATGAAACATTTTATTGTTTCAATAGATATACGAGTATCCATCATTCTCTTGATATACCAAATGGTTTTATGTAAGAGCATCCAACGATTTCTTTCCAAAAAGCAAAATGCACATCCAATAAAACGAAAGCTAAATGTATGAACATGTAGTCATGTTGGGATATGCATGGCAATTGATAGACATTTTTGGCATGCACAAAATGCCTTTGCTTTTCCTTCAGTAGTCATGGGGATAAACGTTTTAGATCCGACCACCAAAATTTGAAGGATGTATTAAATTCAAAAATTGATTTTATATTCAATTAATAATTTAATGGTATTAAGTAATACATTATTATAATTACTAACGTTTTAGCAATCAGCAATTAATTTAGCAACTGATGCAATGAATAATTTGAAACATAATAATTGGCATAACACCACTCCAACCATTCAATCATTCAGATTGAAATCAAATATGGCTAAAAGCAAGGCAATTAATATAGTGTATAATATCAGTATCATAATAAAAAGCCAACATGGGCCCAACCTTTAAGAAAATTTTCTTTGCATAAAGGTGACGAACCCTATTTAACCATTGACGTCACCATTTTTTTATTAAGTATACGAAGTGGACTCCAATTGATAGTGGCTTTGCATTTGTCTACATTTGGTTATTATCCCCTACTCTTTGACTTCGGGCATTTGCTAATTAATTGGCATTCAAGGATATTTAGCAATTGATAAAATTTAAATATAATAATGGGAATTTATTGGCTATTAATATAATTCAGCCGTTTGTAATACTCCACAAAGCAATAACCGAAGAAGTTCAAACTGGTTGCTCCGGCTGGATGCTTGTGGGTTTTTTTTTAAAAGATGCATCATTTTCTCAAATATTAAAAAGATGAATCCTTTTTTTTTTAAAAAAGAGACGGATTTTTTCCTCACGCATTGATATGAAATATTAAAAATTTGAAAAACGTAGCTTTTGCTTTTTGCTTAGTCCTGATCTCGGGCATAGTCACAGTTTCGATCTCGGCCATCACTCCAATGACGACGGTAATCAGTCTCCATCTCGACCTCGGCCAGGATCTCGACGATGGTAGTGATGGTCATAATTTCGATCTCAGCATCGATCTCGATCTCGGCTTCGTCATGTTTGCTAAAGCAATTGCGACCTCTGACCTTGAAAGGTTGATAAGTTTTATTTTTGAATTTTGCACCCAACGCATTAGAATCTGGATGTGGCGGCGGCTCCTGCGCTATCACCATTATTGGGTGGGAATCGAAGTTTATCGATCCAAGTATATTTGCTCCAAATATTAGTATCAGATCTTAAAAAGGTAGATCCTTTCCTCCAATATCAATAGAAAATATGTAAAAGGTGGATCCTTTTATCAAATAAGATTAAAAAGACGGATCCTTTTTTAAAAATGATGGATCCTTTTCTTATATATCAGTATAAGATATTAAAAAGGTGGATCCTTTCCTCAGCGAATTAAAATTAGACAAAAGGAGAAAAACTTAGCTTTTGCCCTTTACTTGATTTGCTTCCTTTTTTTAGACCCGATCTCGGCCACGGTTAAGGTCTTGGTCTCTTTCTCGACCACAGCCATGATTTTGACGATGGTGGTGGTCATAATTTTGATCTCAATCTCTATCTCGTCGCGATCTTGATCTCGGTTTCATCATGCTCGTTGAGATTGACTTTCATATCTCGGATCACGAACTCGACTTGGGCTGTTGATGAGCTTCATTTTTGAATTTTGTTCCCATCGTATTAGGATTTGTTGGATGTCGCGGCGGCTGATGCGCTTTCACCACTATTGGGGTGGGAATAGAATTTTATCGTTCCCACAGACGGCGCCAATGTTCTGTCCTAAAGACAGAGATGTCCAGCCCGATAGACTAGCGTGTTTCTTTTGGATCTAGTGCCCTCTCCAAGGTATCTACGAAGGAGATACCTTTAAGTTGAGCAGATCACTGTACACAGAATACTATAACGGCATTAGCCAAAGGGGAGTGTGTGCACAGTGACAGCGTAATAGTATGAGAAAGAGTGTGTTTACCTCTAGGGTTTACCTGGTATTTATAGGGATTACCTGTGGGTAGTGCAGATGAGCCTTAGGTGTTTCTGACTCAGATCCCGGCCTATCCGCTGAGCTGTCACCGTGTTGTCGGATAAGTATCCTCGATGGATATCTGTCTGGAGTCAATGCTGACTCAGATATTGGATTGTCCTTTGTTGGGCTTGCTTCTTAATGGGCCCATTATACGGGTCCATAACAGTGAAGCATTCAGGATGGTTACAAAATAACAAGGAAGCATTCTTTTCTTTACTTCCCGTCAATTATTATCATAATTTTTATATGACTTCTTGCTGTACCAATTTCTAGTGTGATGTGAAATCTCCATAAGCACTGATATGCAAGATGCATAATTTTGAAAGTTGTTATGCATGAATTTAGTATCATATGTCGTCAAATACAGGTCGGCAGATATTTTAAATATTATCATTAAAAAAAAGGGAGCATAAGGTTTCACCACGAGGCCACGTTCCATATGGAGTATATATGAAGACCAAGCAAAAATTGGGAACATTATGGAGCCTTCGTGATGGATGCCAAATCAAATCTGATAAAATGAATCATAGTCAACTAATAACTATTGCTGATTGATGCTAGTCAATTATTATTAATTGCTGATTGCAATTGCTGGTCAATTACTATTAATTACTGATTGCAATTATTTTTGGATAATTATTGATTGCTGATCGAATAAATATTATTGCTAATTTCCTTCTTCGTACTTTATTATGTTGTATTTTTGCAAAGAATAATCAAACAGGTGGGTGGAGATCCCCTCTAAAAAAAGGAAATAGATCCAGCTCCACTTAAATAAGGAAGAAAATCCACCTAGATGAATACAAGACTTGGGAAAAAGAAGCCAAGCTAAAAGAAGAGCTGATGCAACAGAAGCCGGGCTCGAGATTAAAGGCAAATACTGCCGGCCTAAACTTAAAATCAAAATGTTGGCATTTCACTTTTGTAGATTGTGAAGAAAGAGCCAAAATGAAGACCGGCCCACCAGAATATAAATGGTTTATTATAAAGAATGAAGACGGGTTTGGAGAGATGGGATCCTAGAAAAAGGATCACACCCCAATCCGCAAAAAAATGATGACGAGTTTGGAGAGATGGGATCCTAGAAAAAGGATCACACCCCAATCCGCAAAAAAATGATGACGAGTTTGGAGAGATGGGATCCTAGAAAAAGGATCACACCCCAATCTGCAAAAAAAAAAAAAAAATGATGACGAGTTTGGAGAGATGGGATCCTAGAAAAAGGATCACACCCCAATCCGCGATAAAAAACCCAGGATAAAAATCCGGGGTAAATGAAACTCTGGCAAGAAGCCGAGTTAAATATTATGAGACTGAGGTATTTGAACCCCCTTGCCAAAATGAGCAAGGGCGTGAATTCTAGCCCGGCTAATAACGTCGAGGTATTTGAACCCGCTTGCCTACGGGCAAGGTAGCGAGTTCTAGCCCGTCCAATAACGTCGAGGTATTTGAACCCTCTTGCCTACGGGCAAGGTAGCGAGTTCTATCCCGGCCAATAACGTCGAGGTATTTGAACCCTCTTGCCTACGGGCAAGGTAGCGAGTTCTAGCCCGGCCAATAACGTCGAGGTATTTGAACCCTCTTGCCTACGGGAAAGGTAGCGAGTTCTAACCCGTCAATATCGTCGAGGTATTTGAACCCTCTTGCCTACTGGCAAGATTGCTAGTTCTAGCCTGGCCAATAAGAGTCCTATAAGAATACTGCATACATGCGACATCAAGCCTGATTCAGGGAGAACGGGAGGACGCTTCCGTAATCCAAACTGAACGAAGATTCAACAGGGCAGATTGAATTGACATTAATCAAGTCATCATGACGTCTTTTGAAATTAAAACTTAGGCAACAAGCCGAGTTAAATATTACGAAACCACGGTGTACGAATCCGGGTTAAAGTCAATCGAATGAACAAGTACATACCTTCGTAAATATGGATCCTTGTGATTCTGATGCATCAACATAAATCTGAGATACAAGTGCAATTTGTCACGCTGACTCTGATCAAGTCGAAATGTTTCGTACTAAGGTCGAAAGACACAACTGGGACATGTGACAATACTGCCTTTACCTTGGATAGTACCGGGTTACGAAACCCAGGTCATGATTGAAGGCGACAATGATCACCTTCATCAATGCTGACTTAACAAAACGTTAAGTTAAAACAAACATGCGTCACAAAGAGTGACAAAAAACGGAATCCGCATAATGCTTTGACCTCGGCCAGGTCAATATACTGGAACTCGTAAAATGCATGAGTTGCAAAAACAAGAATTTATTCGAGTTGTAAAAATAACTCGTCTCAGATGACGAACAACTCGAGTAAGGTTTGATATTCTTAGAAAATTGCCTAAGTTACAAACCTAGATAACAAGAAAACAAGCTTGTTTATCAAAATCAAGGGAATGCTAAGTCCTTAGAAGTATTTAACGAATACTTCAGGCAACTCTGGAATCTGATGAACCTTGACTACTTAGAAAAATATATCTAAGTTATTAGGGAGCATTAAAACTCAAGATGCGAGTATAAAGAAAAAAGTCATCCAAAGGCATGAAATGAATAAAGTAAGAGCTAGATAAGAGGCATCCCAACCCTGAATTTAGTGGAAGTCTCACCCTGCTCCAGCTGAACGTCACGGCAATGCAAGCCGGACTCAAAAAAGTGAATGATTCTGATCAAGTCAAAATATGTGAAAAACACGGTATGCACAACCGGGTTGAAATAGAAGACGATATCACAACGAGATTCTGGCAAAGTCAAGCTCAAATAAATAAAGCTATAGTATTTAAAACTGGGCTAATTATAGGAAGGAAAAATTCAACTTTGCAAACAAAACATGCAAAGAACCGAGAGCAAAACCCGACAATATCAGTTAAAAGGGGCTAAAAGATCCCCAAATCAGAAATCGGTATTCCCACATACACAGCTTGGATTAAAGTAACACAGCCCGACAACCCAAACTACCGGGCTGGGGGGCAACTTTTAGCCGGGTTACATGGATGAGACTTGGGGGCAACTTGTCAGTTGGATCCCAACAACTCAAGCTCGTACGTTCCCCGGTTGCACATGGACAGTATCTTGTCGGGTTCATGCATAACCCGTCCACATAGTTGACAAGGGAAAATCATTCCCGTTTTCAGAAGGAAGCTACAAGCTCAGGACATATGCGTATGGAATGATGCTTGGGGGCAACTCGCCAGTTGGATCCCAACCACTCAAGCTCATCCCAAACTCGGTATGAGAATACGTGAAATATTTCCCATGGTCTATGATCAACCCGCCGAGATAGGGGGCAATGAGGACCCCAGTTTAAAAGTTTGAGATGTAAGGAAAATATATGCAAAAAGTTTACAAAAACTCAAAAGCTCAGCAGAAAATCTGAAGCAAAAGGCAAGACAATTCACCCCGGCAGTCTGGACAACCAAACTACCGGGCTGGGGGGCAACTGTTATGGACCCGTATAATGGGCCCATTAAGAAGCAAGCCCAACAAAGGACAATCCAATATCTGATTCAGCATTGACTCAAGACAGATATCCATCGAGGATACTTATCCGACAACACGGTGACAGCTCAGCGGATAGGCCGGGATCTGAGTCAGAAACACCTAAGGCTCATCTGCACTACCCACAGGTAATCCCTATAAATACCAGGTAAACCCTAAAGGTAAACACACTCTTTCTCATACTATTACGCTGTCACTGTGCACACACTCCCCTTTGGCTAATGCCGTTATAGTATTCTGTGTACAGTGATCTGCTCAACTCAAAGGTATCTCCTTCGTAGATACCTTGGAGAGGGCACTAGATCCAAAAGAAACACGCCAGTCTATCGGGCTGGACATCTCTGTCTTTAGGACAGAACAGATACTATATATAACCAAACAATATTTTCGTAAGTGTCAGTAACGACATTATTGTGTTTTTATGTTTTATGGGACTCAACCCCACGCTATACTCGTGGGCCACCGACAACATGTGCCGTCAAGGAAGGTGGCAGGAGTGCAACAGAATATATCCCCCAATGGCAATTCAATATCTGTCAATATTTCAATATTTATTTCAAAATAACCCGTCTAGATGGTTGACGGGATTAAGCTGATTGGGTTGTCATTCTTGCCATTCACGTCACAATGGTCGACGGGTTTCATACTAATTGGACCGCATCATTTTTCCTGGCGGGACAAGTGCTGCCTCTCATGCTGACGGGTCTGCAACGTGTCAGGTGGCATGGCGGGACAGCTGTGGGGTAGCTTGCGTGGCATGCAGTGCCATTATGGTGCATGACGAGACTGAACTCGTCAGTCAACATTACGTAGTTGACTGCTCTACACTGGCCATTCTTTTCAAATGTATCATCATCTAGAGATGCATTTAAAATTTGACTGTAATACGGTCATTTTGCCAGCTATGATTTCATATACACAGCAATTGAATGCAATTGAAAGTGGTAAAGTTGAAAATGTCTAGTAAGTGACACTAGATAAGATTTAATTAATTATTTTGTATTTTATATATCTCTCTAACCATGTCCCCGCTACTGCCATAGCAATTGACTACTAGGGGTTCCTAAGGATGTAACTCTCAAGGATGTTATCACTTTGATTCGCGCTGATGAGGCTCACCATAGGGATGTTAACCACTTTGCTTCTGTGAGTGTCGATTTGGTCTCTTAATAGACATGTTCATCAAACACTCTTTTAATTGTTTCCTTTTATTTTGGTTTGACTTCGTTCTGAATGCTCTGTTCTTCTTTTTGTAGGATATTCACCGTCAAGGAAAGGAATTAAGAGGCTCCAGCTCCTATTGGTTATCATTGAGTCATTGTTTTTGCTTTTTTGACCAAAAATAAATAAAAAATATAGCTTTTGTTGTCTTAACTTTTTATTTGTGACTGGAGGTTCAATAAAATATCTTCTAAGTGTGCACTTTGAAACCAGGAATTTTATTGATATCAAATGTAAAGTATAGTTTTTTTTTTTTAACGTATCACTTAAAAAAGAAACACGATGTAAAAAGTCATGATTTGTCAGCCACGGTTTATTAAATTCATCATTAAACCAACTATCGCTTGTCATTTTCTTACCTAATTGACAATCGAGAAAGTTGTCACTAGAAACAAAATTATTGCTCCACCGGACAAACACCCCACACACATATATATCTATGGAATTTGGTGTTTGTGATTTTAAATAACATTTTTATGTCATTTTATAATATAAACACAGATTTGAATATGATGAAAGAGAGAAAGTGGGTCTTTTTTTAAATTTAAAATTTAAATAAAAAAAATTTGTATATATCTCTCTCTAAACCACATAAATTATGTCATTTTCTTACCTAACTAACATATATACATTGCCCTTTCCCCATAAGAGTGAAGATACATGCTTTTACTTCAAAATTAGAATCTTAATTTGTTATAAAAAAACAGTGAAAAAAACACAAGACAATGATTACTTATATACAAAAAAGCATGTAATTATGGTAAAAAAAACTATAATTTGTAACATAAAAATATCCCCTCCCCTCTCCTTTTTCACCATATATACAAGAGTAAATATTTTTTTTTGTCCTCGATAAATTTTACGATGCTCGTTTTAGTCCTTAGCGAATAAAAAGGCTATTCGTGGTCCTTAATAATGAACCAATTTAGTTGAAATCGTGGTCTCTCACAAATTCAAAAACGACTCGCATTAGTCCCTCAAAATGACTAAAATGGGTTCACTTTGAAGTTTTTAGGGATCACAAATAATCATTTTATTTGCTGGAGACTAAAGCGAGCATCGTAAAATTTACTAAGGACCTAAAAGAATATTTACTCTATATACAAAGGATTTTTTTTTTTTTTTGGTACCCTCAAGGGGTAAATATACAAAGGGTTTTATTTCTATTATATCACGTAAGAGAAATTTTATTTCCTACTCTCACCTCGATTTTTGTGCTCTAATTTTTTTTTCTCTTTTCTTATTTAAAAAATAAAGTACATCCCATCATTTATTGTGAGAGTAGGAGAAAAGATTTATATTATGTAACATAAGAAACATAAAACCTATATACCAATGTTATTAAAATCGGCCCGATCATTGACCTGGTCATGGTACTGAGTCACTCGGTCATTGGTTCAACCAGTAGGTCACTAGTTTAACTGCATGACCCGATAATTATATGTAATTTTATAAATTATATTAAAAAATTATAAACATATTCAAATATTAAAAATAATAATGATAAATTTTTTAAATATTTTAACATAAAAAATAATAAATCACATATTATTATCCGATAAAAGATCAAATAAAAATATAATGATCGTGATACGGGGCTTTAGATTCAGAAAATGACATCTCTAACTATAAATTAATTCAAAATTTTCTGCATAGTACATAAGTGAGGTAATATTAGTGATGTAAGTACATAACTTATGTAAGTCAATAAGTAAAAAAATATTCAAATATGCTCATTATGATTTTTTTTAAATACAAAAATTTTGGAATTTATTTTTTGGACCGGACGGGTCACTAGTTAACTGACCCGGTCAGTTGTTTTATGAAATCGGCTGAGTCGCACCGATTTTAATGCATGACCGTTCAGTTGCTTCAACCGGACCGATTATATGACCGGTTTATCAATTCCCGGGTCGACTCGGCCCAGGTCGATTTTAATAAGACTGCTATATACAATTATGAGAACCCTAAACCAAAAGTTAGCCATCTCACTGGTAATAATTTTTTTTTTTTTTTTTTTTTTATCATTGATCATATTTAAGTTATTTTCAAGTGCGCTGATATTTACATTCCGTTTGGTTTTTTATTATTATAGTCTCTCTTATTTTATTACTTTTTATTTATGTTTAATATTAAAAATAAATCAATGGTAGATAATATTTTAAAAAATTAATAATAAGCTACAATATTTATTAACTTAAATTGATGCAATTTATATAATATGAATAAATTTTTAAATTGATATAATTTATTTTAAAATGTATTTTAATTTAAATTTTAAAAAATTCTATGATTAAAAACAAATGATGTCTACTTTTATATACTTTATTATTTAAGTATTGAATTAACTCGTACTAATAGATACTTGTTGTCGCATGTGTAAGTCATTTAAGAATATATTCTAGGACAAAATAAAATGATCAAAAAGTAAAAAAATGATGATTGTCCACGGAGCCCCTTAATAAATAATTCACAGCTGCCTTCACCTCTCTACACATAGAACTGTTAGGGTTTCAGAGAGTTGAAGAAAGGTGCCATTTCATTTTTCTATCTATCATTTAGATAAATACTTGTAAGATGATATGATGTTCGGAAGAATTGCATCTGTTGTTACTCAGATCGGTAATTGCTGATAACTCTCCTTGCCTTTTTTTTTTTCGTTGATTGCATTTTTTTGTTTTTTGGTAGGCATCTTCTATGCTGTTTAAGTTTACTGTGTTGTTTTGTCTTAACTAGATCCACGAGGGAGGCAACATTACCCAGTTCATGGATCATTGTTTCAGGTCTCATGAGATGGAAATCGTTGATGATGTCTTATATTTCCTCACCTTCTCTGTTATGCTTTGCTCTATTGTTAGTCCTGATGATGGGTCAGTGTAAATCTTCAACGACCGTGATTTCCTTGATTAAACACAGGTAAGAGTTTCAATACATGACATTTGTTTCATGCTAACCATTATTATTGCAATTAATATATTTTATTATTTGATTCTGGCTGCTTTTCTTTTATATAAAAGACAATTTCTGATTGTGTTAAATTTGGTATCGAACTCCGGTTTCCTGGAGGCTGTTGTGTTAAAGCCGTTGATTTAAATTTTTTTAAAGCGCTGATTCAATTGCTGTCTTTTTTAAAATTTAAAAAATACTAAAAACAAATTCTCACACATTGCGTTTAACACATTGCTTTCCATTTCTGATTGTGTTTAATACATTCTTGGACTTCTTATATTCTTGGACTTCTCTCGCCTTGAAGGTATTATGCTATGCATCTCAATCTGTATGATTTTTTTTTTACTATTAATCTGTCTTCTATTTTCAACTTATTATTATGCTCTAGAAACTGCAAGTTTTTTATTTTTATTTTGTGTCAGATTTATGTAAAATTTATTAGCATCTATAGTTTCCACTGTAAAGAAAGCTAAAGAGGAAGAAAAGCATAAACCTATAAAGAGGAATTAGAAGTAAAGAAAGCTAAACAGGGGATTAGTTGGAAAACAGAGGTATTTTGTGGGTCATGATAGAATTTTTTTTAGTTTATGATTATCAATTTAAGCATGATTCAATCTGTACTGGGATGTTTGTTTTCTAATTGGAAATGCTCATTTTTTATGATTAAATGGTTACTGGTATCGTATTGTAATGATTTGATTTTTCTTTTACATATGCATTTCCACTGTTCGATAAAAAATCTGAACGAACAATTGTTTTGAGATACACCTTCATTAGTAAATGAAATATGTGCTATGCATTCCCCTGTTCCTGTAATTTCCTGCATATTATTCAAATGTTCTATTCTGATTAGGAGTGTGCAAATTATCCGGTTAACCTGAACCGCATTTAGAACCGACCCGAATTGAACCAAAAGAACCAGTTTGTCAAACCAAATCATAAACTAGAACCATATTTAATATTTTAAAATAAATCACTTATGAACCGTTCTAAAATTATTTGTAACCGGTTAAAACCTGAACCAAACTACTTTTACATCTCAAGTCTCGACGAAGTTCCCAAATCATGGAAGTAGAACCCTAATTTTTTCACTTACGAAGCCAATCTCGAAATTTTACTCTCAACTCCCTTCATCGTCAACTTTAAACCCCGTCAGAGGTTTTCTTATTGGATCTGGGTGCTACTTGGCTTGTCCTCTCTTCTCGGATTGGTTTTGTTTGTTTTCTAACACAATCACCACCAAGATCGGGTTCAATATCCTTTGCTGGTAACAACAATTCACCACTCTCTCTCTCTTGCTTCATTTATTATTATTAAGTCATTCGTTTTATACAGTGACTGTTTTTGGAGATGCCCTATTGATCTTAGAGCATGGTTATGGTTGTTTATGGCTTTCATGGGTTATCCTTTTGCGTCTCCAGTTTTCTAATTGAATTCATCTATGCTCACTTCTATGAATCGCGCTTTGAATCAATTCGTCTTAATGTTTTTTTGCGTGTGTTAACTCTATCAACTTCTGATTATTAGCCCATCTTTCCTTTTTCTATTGCCAAATTGATGGATGAGGAACCTATGTTTGTGTCAACATTGTGATTCAGAAGAAACCAATTAATATTTATTCAAATGGTCTGAAACAATTGAATTGGCAACTACAACTCTTATTTTTAACTTTTTATATTATTTTATTTTAAAAGATACAGCTGAGGTTAAAGTGATTGTCGTGTTTCTTCTTGTTTTTTATTGCTTTTATGTTGTATACTGAAAATTGTTTTTATATTGTTTTTATGCAATATACTGAAAATTGGGTTGTCAATTTTTTTTATTTTTTTTTACGTTTTTATTTTAAAGGAAGGATTTTTAACGTTTTTCTAAGTTCTTCTTGTGTTGTTAATTCATTATATTTGATTGATGGGTTATTTTATTTGAATTTCCATTTTGTTATCCGGTAAACTGTGTGTTAGGGTCCATATGGGGGTCATTTTGTTTTATTTTGATGGTGGGTTTGTGCTATTTTAGGTGTACACAGGTGTTCTTCTTTTCTTTTTTCGTATAGTAAAATTTCAGATTTGGGTGGTATATTGATTATGGAATTTTACTGATGAGATCTCTTAGGTGACACTGTTCTGTGGCTTTTGGATTGTGTCTGTATGTGTGTCTATTGGTTGATCAATCAGTATTAGAACTCCTGTTGACCTTTGTTTACTCTGAATTTGCACTAATTTCTTTAAGGAATTTGAGGGAAAATTATATCCATCTTTTCAGATAGAATAGGTGACACTGAATTTGCATTTTATAAAAACGCTTTCATCTAAACAACATTCTAAATGGTTTTATGTGTTGTTTGCAGTTGTACTTAAATATTCCTTGTTATTTAAATTCCTAAGTACCTTTGTTAGTGAGAGATATCTTGCATTTACTTTGGGAATAAGATGTGTAACTGAATAAAACAGAAAAAAGACGACTTGTTACTTGATTAATTCCCAATTTTAATGGTTTAATTAACATGATCCATACCAACAAGTTGAAACAATATTTTATGGAATACATCTTATCGCTTAAACTTCAAAATGACAAACATGCTCTTCATACTCCTCACATACGTCTCTTTCACTGATTAATGAGTCATATCTATGTAAGCTTTGATCAATAAATATGTTTGATATCTCTGTATAGTTCCATTAAGATTGTCATGTGCAAGTTTATGAGAATTAATGATCCACTGGACTTTAGGCCACAGATGTCTCTGTCTGGTAGATCATGGATAACAGGTTTTATATATTCGAAAAATTAAGGCCTGACCTGCGTATATTGTCTCATCTACAACTGTGATTTTTTAAACTCTGCATCAGCAAGCCCACTTGGTGCGTTTGCTTTGGCAGTGTAAGGCTTCTACCATATTCAATTTCTCAAGCAGACTTGGTCCCCCACCCTCTTGTGTTATACTATTAGATTTGTGCCCATGAACTTTCCGTGTTTTGCATTTCACATTAGAAATATGGGTATTAACTTAAGCTCTTAATTATCTCAAATAGCTGAAATATATGATCATATGTCTTTTGCCTTTTGCCCAATTTACTAGACAATCTCTTTGCATACATCCCGTAAAGTGAAGTAGCAAAGAGAACGACAAAAAGCCCATCACTTTCTTACCTTTGTTTACTTCTTTTTCAGGTGAGACCATAAATTCAAGACGAATTTTTTAACTCAGAGACAGCAGAGCATCTTGTTTCTACTCCTCAAGCTGTCTCTAACGCTAATAGTTCGTTACCGACTCGATTTAATAACAGCAAAAATCGATCAGAAATTTGGGACCACTTTTCGGAGCCTAACTCGGATAAAAAAATCCATCGCAATTATTGTGGTTGTATGATTAAGTGTGATCAGGGAACGAGTTCTATGCAAACTCATTTGAAGAGGTGTAAGGATCATTCGGATAGAGATCAAAACAAAAGGAGAAAATCAGCTTTATCCTCAATTGGAGCTATAGAAGGTCATGCTGGTTATTCCCCTTCGACAGTTGCTAGATTTGACCAACATGTTTGCCAGATGCACTTGTGAAAATGTTAGTGGCTACCGAGCTTCCTTTTCGATTTATTGAGAATGAAGACTTTCGGTGGTTTATTAGTATTGTAAGTCCGAAATTTAATCTTACCTCACGAACTACAATGGCATGTGATGCTTTGACATTATGGCAAGTAGAAAAAGTGAAGTTGAAGAAGTTTCTTGCTATGCATTGTACAAGAGTTTGCCTCACCATGGACACTTGGACATCATGTCAAAATATGTGTTATATGTTTGACTGAGCACTTTGTTGATAAAAATTGGAAGCTGCACACAAGTCAAAAGTCAGAAGATCTTGAACTTTTGCCAAGTCAAAAGTCATTCTGGAGAAGTTATGGCTAAAACTGTTTTGTCATGCTTGAATATGTGTTTGACTGCGCACTTTGTTGATAAAAATTGGAAGCTGCACAAGTCAAAAGTCAGAAGATCTTGAACTTTTGCCAAGTCAAAAGTCATTCTGGAGAAGTTATGGCTAAAATTGTTTTGTCATGCTTGAATGACTGGGGGTTGAATCGTGTGTTTAGTTTGACAGTTGACAATGCTTCATCAAATGATACTGGGATTCAAAACCTAAAGAAGAGTTTAATGCTTTAGAGCAACTTAGTTTTGAAGGGAGATCATATTCACATGAGGTGTTTTGCACATATTTTGAACCTAATGGTGAAGGATGGATTGAAATATATAGATGATTCCATTTTAAGAATTCGTGTTGCAGTTAAATACATTAGATCTTCTCCATCCAGGTATGATAAATTCAAGGCGTGTGTATAAAAGCAAAAGATTGAATATAAGGGTGCACCTAGTTTAGATGTTGAAACTAGATGGAATTCAACTTTTCTTATGTTAGATGCAGCTTTGAAGCACGTAAGGGCATTTGAGCAGCTTGAATTGCAAGATAAGAATTATTATCACGAGTTAGAAAAAGGCAAGGGTGTGCCTACATATGAAGACTGATACTATGCTCGGTTAATTTTGCCATTTTTAAAGATCTTCTATTGAGTTACTTTGTCTGTTTCTGTTACTTCTTATGTTACCAGTAATAAATATATGATAGAGGTATTCAAAATTGGAAAGAAGATTCGGCAGATGTGCGAGTCCAATGATTCAAGTGTAAGTGAGATGGCTCAAAGGATGAAGAAAAAATAAGATAAGTATTGGGGAAATCCTAATAATCTGAATATGTTGTTGCTGATTGCAGTTGTATTGGATCCTAGGTGCAAAATGAGTTTCTTACATTAGTCTATTAAAGATAGTTTTAATAATGGCGAAGCAGCTGGCTTGAGAGAGAAGTTAGAATCTTATTTGAAGTCCATTTTTGAAGAATATAGTGGCAAGGAAGAGGTGTCTCAAGATAATTCACAGGAAACACAGTTCGATGATAATGATGATGATTTTGTTAATAATTTTCAGCAAACAACTGAGTATAAATCAAATGCTAAATCTGAAATAAATAAATACCTGGATGAAGCTATAGAGAACTATTTAGATTTTGATATCTTAACTTGGTGGAAAGCTAATTCAAGTCGATTTTCAATACTTGCAAGCATTGCTAGAGAGGTGTTACTTGATTATATTATATTTTTTATGGTGATGAATTGTAACGATACTTATAAAACTCTGTATTACCAGGGTGGAGAAAATTGAAAACCTTAGTTGAATAGTATAAGTCTCAGTATTTTAGACATTTAGTTAATCAACAATAATGATATGTAAATTGACATATCTGTGTATGATTTTAGAATTAACTATTACATAAAACCATGTAAGGTTAAGGCCATATTAAAAATATAATGCTAGAGAGAACAAAATTACAACAAAGGAGATAAGGTTTCCCATCAAGATGCTACCTGACCTCAGTTGCCCTTAATATTGATTGACTAGTGTGTATTTTCAGTTGAATTGTGCTTCAAAAATTAGTTGTACTTTCGGTTTCTGTTTTGATGATTTTGTTAAGCTACTATGGTATATATGTTGGTGTACTTGGTGGATTGTTAAGCTGTTGCCATTGAGAACCAAGACACCTGTTATGATTGGTTAGTAGGTATGTTTTTCTGCTTTTATCTACCATTTATCTATGGCATCTGCCAATATGGTGTGATTTGAAAAAAATCCAATATTCCTCTGTTACATAATTTAATGAGTTGTGTTAACAATATTCTATGAAGTTTCAATGTTTCATGGCTCTTCAATAAATAAATAAAAATTTGTGAGAGAAAAAGTAGAATATTATAGTGGCATTTAATTTGAGCAAAATGTAAAAAAAATGAATTGAACAAACATTGAGTGCAATAATTGAACTTGAGTTGAGTTGAGTTATTTTTTGTGAGGTAAGCCTAACCACTCTCCCTTCTTCCTTGGGGGTGGGGGTGATTGAAGACTTTGAATGTGACTAGTATTATATTGAAATGTACGCACGTGTTCAATATATATTCAAGTGATTTAGAATCTACCCTTTTGTTTAATTTCCTTATAAATAGCATAAGATTCCCAATATTCATTATTTGAGGAGTGAAAGAAACTCAGTCGAGACAAAATAAAAATAAAAATTGCAGTTCCTTGGTTTTTCCTTCACAATTAGGATTTTTAATTGAAAGGTAAAATCATGATAGTTATGATGAAATTGATTTTATCCTAGTTACAAGATATTCTGAAAGCCTACTCCTTGATTTTAGCTGAGAGCTTGTATCTTTGTCAATTAACTTCCTGTTGTCAAGGTATTTAAATTTCGACACGTTGGGACACGTTTTGATATTAAATAAATTTTTTAATATATATAATATAATTTATATTTAATATAATTTATATTTAATATATATAATATAATTTATATTTAATATATATAAGAGTTCATAATAAGTCATATAATCAGTCGAATATTTAAATTTCATAACATAAATATAAATATAAGTAATTTTTCATGTTAAATTTCATAACAGAAAAAAAATCAATTTATAAATTATTTCTTTTATATTTACTTAACAAAATAAAATTAAGATTGTTTATAAATAAAAAAAAAATTTAAGATTAAAAAAAAATAAAAAATGTGTCTCAGTGTGTTCGAGCGCTGACCATGTGTCTTAAAAAATTGACTGCGTGTCGAAAAAATATGTACAAACGTGTTTATGGTTAATTATGTTTTTGACCAATACATTATTCAATTGTTTGATTATTATTGGTGATGGTAAAAAGAACATTCAATATACAAGTGTGTCAACATGTATAACAAATTTTTTTACGTTGTGTTTATTTAGGGTTTGGACATAAATATTTATTTGTGTCGTGTTCAAAATAAATGTATTTATATCCGTGTTAGGTCTCAACTCTATATAAACACAATCCGTTGATATGAATTGGCGTCACCAAAGCACGGATATGTGAATTGAAAAAAAAAAAAAATTGTGTGACACGCGTCCGACACGCAATCAACATTTGGGGACATGCGGTCAACTCTCTGACACGTTCCGACACGTTCTTCGGACACGCGGTCAACGCTAGGACATGTTCGGACACTTTTATTTTTAATCTTAATTTTATTTTGTTAATTAAATATAAAAGAAATAATTTATAAATTAATTTTTTACTATTATGAAATTTGACATAAAAAATTAACAAAGTACGAAAAATTATTTATATTTATATTTATGGTATGAAATTTAAATATTTGATTAGATATATGACTTATTATGGACTTTTATATGTATTAAATATAAATTATATTATATATATTAAAAAATTTATTTAATATCAAAATGTTTCCCAACGTGTTCAAATATGACATTTTTTAGAATTCACGTGTCGTGTCCGTGTCCCGTATCTTGTGTCTGTGCATCATAGATTGGCATCCTATCATATACATAATATTTATCAAACACTATTCATTTTGTTTATCACTGTTATTATTTCTATCTTTGTTATATTACCTTTTATTTAGATTTAATATTAGAAGTAGTCAATGCTAGATAATATTTTAAAAAATATTTTTTTTAAAAATGCTAATAAATCATAAGATGCTTAACTTAAATTGACATATTTTATATATCATGATAATATTTTAATATTCATATAATTTGTTTCAAAATATACATTTTAAAACATCTTTAATTTATATTTTTAAAATTTTATGATTAAACCATAAAATATGTCTAATTTTATACATTTTATTTAAATATTGGATTAACATGGTACTGATGGGTCAGTTCTACGAGTTATTAACCATATATTCTGCGTCCAGATATAATGGTCAAAGTCAAAAATCATGCAAGGCCACCTGGCGCTGATTCGACTAGCCCGAGCACTACTTTTTCTGCCCGCACTGAATCTTTCCCATTCCTACCGCCTTACCCACTCAAACTAGATGCTCGTTTTAATAACAATTTCTTATCCGAAAGCTACGCGCGTTATTGCACGTCACACTCCCTCCACTCATTTCTCTTAATCAGAGCTGTTGATTATATTACGAAGCCACTTAGTCAACGGTCAAGAACGTTTCTCACCAGTCCTCACGATACATGCATGGGACCGTAATGTCCCTGTGGCGCTTCTTTTCCCTCCTACGTATACAAGTGCTTTTTCATTCCAGAATTTATGGGAAGTTAGTTAGTTGTCAACGAGGTCTCTGAAAAACGCGATTCTTCTCTCGGAAGATGAAGCATTTTGCATTGATTTCTACGGTTCGGCGAGCTCTGATCAATGGCCGGAATTGTAACCTTCACGGTTCGGCGGTGAAGAGGCCACTTGAGGCGGCGGAATTTTGGCAACGTTGTGCGGCCGGCGGGAGCGGAAGATTCTTCCACTGGAAGAGGATGATGGCTTCTAAGGCAGTGCCGTTGTCGCCATCGGCGGGAAAGGTGGAAGCGAAGTCCACTGAGAAGGAGAAGGAGGAGGAGGAGTGTTCGCGAACAGAGGCTGGGAAGAGAGACAGTAGCGTGGTTGTGTCGAGTTATTGGGGGATTTCGAGGTCGAAGATTAAGAGAGAGGACGGGACGGAGTGGCCTTGGAACTGTTTCATGGTAAGGGCTTTGATTACGATTATGAAGGTTTATGTGAAATTCTTTACATTAATTAGTTTATCACAAATTCATAATTGTCGAAAATTTCTGTATGCGGATTTTGATGTTCTTTATGAGGGGAGATGTTTGCTTATTGCTGTGTTATGCTTACGATTATATATATATATATATATATATATATATATATATATATATATATATATATATATATATATTTCACCGTTAAATTTTAAAAAAAGATCAATAAAAAAAGATCAATGATGTCACATGCTTGCAAAACAGAGCCATTGATCTTTTTTGATCTAACTGCTCTGAGATGATGTGTCAAATTTGAAATTTGACCGTCAAAGTATCCTACCTCATATATATATATATATATATATATATATATATATATATATATATATATATATATTTGAAAAAAAAGTGAAAATAAGGTGACAGGATAGTCTAGTGCACTATGTTCTCCCGCGAGAACATAGTGTGCAAAAATATTACAACGGTGTTCTCTCGGGAGAACACAGTGCACTGGACCTATTTTTACATCCAGAGTCACTGTACATCCACTAAACCCTATATATATATATATATATATATGGTTGGCAGGATATTCTTACACCAGTGTAAAAGTTAGAAGTCTTATACTCAATCTTGACCATTGATCCACTTGTATCCAATGGCTTACATTACTAAAAAATTTGAGACCTTAGATATAAGTGAGATCAACGGACAAGATTGAGAGTGTAACTTACATTAGTGTAAAATGATCCTGACCCTATATATATATATATATATATATATATATATATATATATATATATATATATATATGGGTAAAGTGTGTATCATTTTAAAAGAGGTAAAGTTGTCTCATTTTGAGAGAGAGAAAGAGATAGATAAAGGAGGAGAAAAAGTTGACAAAAAAATAAAGGTGTGAGTCTCATCTCTTTGTAAGAGTAAAATGATATAAGTTGTGTCAATTTGAAAGGATAAACACTTTTTCCTATATATATATATATATATATATATATATATATGGGACACTGGTGTAAGAGTTAGAAGTCTTACACTCAATCTTGACCATTAATCCACTTGTATCCAATGGCTCACAATACTAAAAAATTTGAGCTTCCAATAGATATAAGTAGGATCACTGGACAGGATTGAGAGTGTAACTTACACTGGTGTAAAATGATTCCAACATTGATCTCTCTCTCTCTCTCTAATTTCCAATATATATATATATATATATATACGGAAATCAACGGTTGAGATCTGGTAGTAAGAAGTAGTAAGAATTCAATTCTTATGTTGTGACTCCACTAGTGGTGGGTCCCATATTTATTAAAAAGGAAAGAAAAGTTTTGCACGCAAATCGAAGGGTCACAACATGAGAATTGAATTCTCATGCAACATGAGAAAATGTTATATATATATATATAGGGTTTTCATTTCCTCCTTTAACATAACACAACAAATTTTTCTATATATATATATAACCATTACCCGTTGTTTCCTAGCCAATGAATTAATAAATTTAATTCATGAAGGAACAGTTTTACCATTGCTCCGGTTCGCCCCCTTATATATATATATATATATATATATATATATATATATATAAAAAATTTTCCTACACACACAAATACCCACTTTGTGGTGTCTGGGGAAGGAAATACGGCACGCAGCCTTTCCCCTGCTTTTTGCAATGATAACACAATGACACACCACGGCAAACATACCGCTGATAAAATCCCTTCATATATATATATATATATATATATATATATATATATATATATAGGGTTTATCATCTATCATTCAACATGACCACAAAAATTTTCCTACACACACAACATTTTGTGGAGCCCGCAGCAAAAAAAAAAAACGGCACGCAAAACGAATCTCTATAATATAACACAATCACTATTCCTACAACATAACTCTTATAAAACCCATATATATATATATATATATATATATATATATATATATATATATATATATATATATATATATATATATATATTAGAATTCTACTGGTTATGGAAAGATCGGGCCGTGATTTTATCTGAATGCTCACCGGCATGATTTCTTTTGTCTATGTAGCCGTGGGAAACTTATCAATCAAACTTGTCAATAGATCTGACTAAGCATCATGTGCCAAAGAATTTTCTGGATAAAGTTGCTTATAGGACAGTGAAACTACTCAGAATTCCAACAGATGTGTTTTTCAAGGTGTGTAATATCTAACTTGATTTTAATTTCTCCTAAAGCATGATCCAAAACAAAGGGAAGATAAAAAAAACTATATATTCTTTCTGAATGAGGGGATGCTATAATTATATGTTCTTAAGTCATGTTGGTTTGTTGAGTTTAGAATGACTCAACTCACATTTGATTTGATAATCAAAATTTGTGTCATATGTACTCGAGTACGATGTTTACTTTTTGTACCTAAATAATATCTACTTTTATTTTGGCTGGGTAAGATGCTATTGCTATCTATTCATTTTCCGCTTATTCATGGAAATGTGCCATGGGTGTAGGATGTAACATGTAATATATATATATATTTAGAGAGAGAGAGAGAGAGAGAGATAATACTGCAGCTTGCTTGGAAAATTTTATCGAGATATTCTTCATGGAAATTGTGTATACTCATTCATCACAATGCACACATTTTCAGAGACGATATGGTTGCCGAGCAATGATGCTTGAAACAGTTGCAGCTGTCCCTGGAATGGTAGGAGGGATGTTGTTGCACCTGAAGTCACTCCGTAAGTTTCAACCAAGTGGTGGTTGGATCAAAGCATTGCTTGAGGAAGCAGAGAATGAAAGAATGCACCTAATGACCATGGTGGAACTTGTGAATCCTAAATGGTATGAAAGACTGCTGGTTCTTACTGTGCAGGGAGTTTTCTTCAATGTGTTTTTTGTACTTTACACACTCTCCCCAAAGCTGGCTCATAGAATTGTCGGATATCTTGAGGAAGAGGCTATCCATTCTTACACAGAGTATTTGAAGGACATTGATAGTGGTGCAATTGAAAATGTTCCTGCTCCTGCCATTGCAATAGACTATTGGAGGCTTCCCAAGGATGCCAAATTGAAAGATGTTATAACAGTCATTCGTGCTGATGAGGCTCACCATCGGGATGTCAACCATTTTGCTTCCGTGAGTTTCATTTCTCACTTGTGTAATCATCTTTTTGTTTGTCTTACCAACCAATTCTTCATCAGGCACACCAACTTACCCCCTGAAATTGTTTTTGAAATATATTTGTTTTGTTCTTCTTTATTTTCCATATTCTCTCAAGCTTCTTTACGTATATCAAATTATTTTTTCTTGGAAGATGAAGCATAAAAATTGTACATAATGGGAAACTTGGGATTGATATGAGGTAACAGATGGACAATAATCTGACAGACAACTAGATGGCCATTCTGCCCCCAATTTCCTCGGGGCCTGCCTAGAATTTCAGTATGAATGCTATGTGGCTGAAGAGCGTGCAAGAAGTTTTGGCCGCAGAAATATGTGCTACTGTGAAACATACATTTGTTGTCAGAGATAGTTAAATAGGTTATAGGTTGAACAGAGACCAACAAAGAGTACACATTTCATTGTTCACTTCACTACAGAATGAAGATTCTTTTAGTAGGACCTACAGACTGAAGATTTACTTATATTCGACTGGGTTATCAGCTATAATTTATAAGGGAAAAAAGGGTGCTTTAGAGAAAGAGAAATTGTAACCCCGTAGTTAGACAATATATAATGTGTTAGATGCATTTTGGAGTTCTGATATGCTCTTTTGGCTTAGTTCTAGTACTGCTATATTTTGTGTAGAGAACATAGTTCAAAGAAAGTGGGTTGATTCATAGTTTGTTTTAAAATAAGGGGCATGTTATATTTACAAACTCTTACAAACTACACTATATTCTCCCGAGAGAATGCTAATTTTTACAAACTACACTATGTTCTCCTGGGGAGAAGACAGTGTAATTTGTAAAAAAAATCCAAAAAATTTGTAAACGGATCTTGTCCCTTCAAATAAAGGTTAATTAATTTATCGTGTTTGTTGTATCAAAGGTGCCTTCATGTGGACATTGCTTTTGCAGTGGTGTTCCCTGTTTTCTTTTTCTTTTTCTTTCACAATTATGTTCTTTTCATGCAGGATATCCACTTTCAGGGTAAAGAACTGCGGGAGGCACCAGCTCCTCTTGGTTATCATTAGGTATGTACAGTCTCGAATATAAAATTACCCCTTTGGTGTGCATTTAGAAACTCATAGGTATCAACCTTTTAACTGATATGGAATTCCTATACTTAATCATACATTTGGATAATAGTTATACTATATATATGCTACTGATTCTATAATACGACTACGCCTCGTTTGGAAACCATGTTTAATACGATGCCGTTACAATTTAGTTAAGCACTTCTTCTACAACTGGAATATTTGAGGAATTGGACACCGAATGATGGATTGTTTTTCATTAGTATTTGGTGATCCGATCGACAAGCATACAATGTGAACTGTGATACAAAGAACTTATTGATTGATTATGCGTAGTTCGAAGTTGAAGTGAACATCGTCCCTAAAATACAATTAAAAATATAAAGCTAGCATTAATTTACCTCTCGAATAATCATTTCGTTCTTCAGTCCTTTTCGTAAAAATTACTTAATGTGATCTCCCGCCGGGCAGTAGGCCGGAGGATCCCTTGGGAAATAAAAAAAAATTAAAAAAGTAAAAACTACTTCTAGTATGTTACCAACTTTTGGAAAGTATGGTATTCGTCCATTATCCAATAATTAAATCGTAGGCATAACAAAGTTCTGAAAATTTTAGTACGCAAGAATTTTTTTCGTTATATGAATATAAAAAACTTGTGCAAAAACTTATACATTATTAATTTAACTTCTCATTCTCTCAAAGGATGTTATAATTGTGATTCGCGCTGACCAGGCTTACCGGAGGGATGTTAATCGCTGTGCTTCTGTGAGAGTCAATTTTGTCTCTTAGTGGACACGTTCATCAAACACCATTTAATTTTTTTTGCTTTTATTTGGTTTCACTTTGTTCAACATGCTCTGTTGTACTTCGTGCAAGATTCTCACCATCAAGGAAAGGAATTAGTAGAGGCCTTGAGATCCTATTGGTTATCAGTTATTATTAAGCTATGAAACATCGACACTTCAAAAACGCTGACGTGTTGTGTCTAACACTTTCCGACATTATCGGACACTCCGACACTTCTCGACAATCCAATACGCATTATAGAAATTCGAAAAAAAGTTCAAAGGTTGCGTTGCGTTGAGTTTTTAGTTCCAACTATTAGATTCGGTGGATTACGATTACTATTTTATTCAATTTAATATAAATATTTGAATATCATATGTTTCTTTGCAAAATTTATGAATATTATAAGTTTAAATTCATTTTTTTGTTAAATTACTGAATATTAAATATAATATACACTACATAAATTAAAAATATTATTTAATATCAAAACGTGTCCTAACGTGTCGAAATTTAACATTTTTTAGAATTAACGTGTCAGAGTGTCGTGTCACGATACGTATTCTGTGTCGGTATCGGTGCTACATAGCCGTTAAGTGACTGTTTTTGTTTTTTTTTTTTTTTTTACAAAAAAATGCCTCTCTTTTGTTGTCTAAACTTTTTATTTGTGCTTAAGGTTCAATAAAATTTCTTTCCAGTGTGCTTTATGAAACTAGTAATTTTATCGATATCAAATGCATAGATTGTTTTAAAGTATCACAAAAAAAAAAACACATTATTAACTTAAAAAATCAAACATTTTTATAAAGTGATCATGATTGAATGCAAGATGAATCGCATTGTCACCTAGTATTATATATAATGATTATTAAATTCATCACTAAACAAACTACCTGATTCTTGTAATTTTCTTGCCTAATCACGATCTAGCTGCCTTTTCATAAAGTTGTCACTTGACATAAAAATATTGGTTCACATTATGCTTCCCTCCACCAACGAAGCACACATACATGGACCTTCTATTGGGATATTCAAGTGTGATGAGTCTTACATTGGTTGGTAATAGACTGAGTGAAGAGTATATAAGTGGAAGGACCCATGAACTCCATGCCTTAAGGTTTTCGGTTGAGATGTGGTGTCGGACTCACTTGATGTATTTGGAGTAACTTAGCTCATTGGTGGTGGTCTCCCGCCACGGGCTTTGCCTGGACCCGCCTGACACCTTACTAGTATTTGTATTTCAATTTGATAATAATAAGCAGAAAAAAAATGAGTACGATGATTTATCTTATATACAACTGCCAAAGAAGCGGGCTATGAAGCACCGACACTTCAAAAATCCTGACGTGTCGTGTCCGACACTCCAACACGCGTTATATAATTTCAAAAAAAGTTCAAATGTTACGTTGCGTTGAGTTTTTAGTTCCAACTATTAGATTTGCTGGATTACGATTACCATTTAATATAAATATTTGGGATATCTTATGTTTCTTTGCAAAATTGATGAATATTTTAAATTTAGTTTCATTTTTTTGTTAAATTATTGAATATTAAATATAATATACACTACATAAATTAAAAATATTATTTAATATCAAAACGTGTCCTAACATGTCGAAATCTAATATTTTTTAAAATTAACGTTTCAAAGTGTCATGTCTTATCATGTCACGTGTCCCGTGTTGGTATCAGTGCTACATAACAAGCAGGGGTTAATACATTCAGGGTTAGAACTCCATGAAATATGTAGCCGCTTGATTCGGAATTAGTTTTACATTTATTTTGGTTCTTTTCCTCACCTTGGTTGTGGAGATAGCTAAGGATCTAACTTGTCTAAAAAATAATAATTAGGGTTATAGAATAAAAAATATATATAATTATGATTAATAAATATAAAAAATATAATTTATAATATAACAATGTTTTATTTTAGGTATGGAAAGTTGGCCTCGTCATCAATAATAAATTTTGTTCACAAGCTATATTTAAGTAAATTATAAGTTGTATATAAACATCTCCAAGGACAATGGAAGTCAAACATCACGCAAGCCCATCCTGGTGCTATTTGGACTAAGCTACTCACTACATTGTTATTATTATTTTTAGGATTCAGTGGAGGTCATTTAAAAGGATATAAATTATGTTCTGACCAGTTATATTTTGTGTAAATCTAATAAGGTTTTTTTTCTCACTTTACATGTGAGCGATGTGACTGGGAGAGAAAAAAAAGTAACTTTTCAAATTTATACAAAGTCTGACTGGTCAACTTTGTGTGAATTGCCTAAAAGGACACAAAAAGTATCCTTTAAAATGATACTTCTTTTTCCCATATTTTTATAACGTAAAGAGCTTAACACTCCACAACAACAACAAAAACACCAGACATTAGGATTGGTTTAGTGGTGAGGGATTTGGGTAGATTGTATTAGGTTGTGTGTTCAATCAGAGGTTAGACAAAAATAAGAAAAAAAATGAAAAAATAGTAGAAAACTAAAGGGATGGACAAAAGCAGAGGTTGCACGTAGATCAGCCTACATCAACGCTTTCAAACCCTCTAGCTCAGTGTAAAGAACTAATTTAACCCAAAAACTTAAGCTGTTAGGTGAGGTTACATTAATGATTTTATATATTTCTAACACTCACTAAGAAAGGTTCACTATCCATGAATACAATTCAGTGCTAAAGAGGCAAGCCAATCAGCATACTAGTTACCCTATCTATATGAATATGTTTAAACTGAATAGACCAATCTCTCTTAATATAAGCTCGAATTTGAGACACTAGATAGGCCTCTCAAGGTAAGCAAGGCTAAAGTGAGTCACTTTCTACTATTAATCTCCTCAAACCAGACACCAAGGCTAACTTCATGTCTTTTAGCAAGGCCCACAATTCAGCATGCAGGGGATTACACCACCAAGATCATTCCTAAAAAGCCCACCACAACCTATGCTAGCATTAGTCATAACACCATCAACATTTAACTTTAACGAGCCAGAGAGAGAAACAATCCAAATTGAAGATCTGTTACTGTTTCCAATCCTAGCACCTAGCTCTTTTTTCCTATTACAAGCAGCTAATAATTCGTCACAATACATTTTAATTTTAAAAACCGCTACATCTAATAAGGAAAAATCTGTGTCATGGATTTCATCATTCCATAAAATACCAGTAGGTAGTGAAAAAAACAAACATAAAATCTTCAATCCTGGCTGTGAAGAGTCTTCCAAGGAAGGTTCCAATCAACCCAAGCATTCACATCCTCCAGAATAAAAAACTCGTATTGCAAAATATTAAGGTTATGTTGGGACCAAATAGCAGATGCCCCAGGGCAGTCTCAAAAACAAACATGTTCAATGTTGGCCCTTGCCTTCCCAATTACTAGTTCTCTCCTTTGTTAATAATCTACCATGTGCAATGAGCTAAATATGGCACTTGATTCTCTCCAAAGGGGATGAATTTTTATAATTGTATGTAATTCTCTTTGTTGTTCAAATCTTCATGCGATAGAAAATATTTGTATATTATATTCCCTGCCCAAAGGGGGTTTATGGTATATAAATTACTTTGTTGTTGCCGAAAATGTCGATCAGTTATTTTTTGCCATCAACAACAACCATGCTATTGTTGAGTTATTGACTATGTGAAATTATAAGAAATAAAGATGTATAATTTATAGAATATTTTTGTTTAATGAGTTAAATGCTTCCGCTTGAACTGTTTAAGTGAAAAATCTTTTTGAGAATGCTATTATTTTTGAACTCATAATTAGTGAAGGTGTTATACCTTCTTGTGGAATGCATCATGATTTTGGGCAAGATTTGTAAGATTTTTTACGAATTACTATAGTTATTACTACTAAAGTGGGATTGATTTATTTGTCATGTAAATTTTTTGTAAATTTGAGGAATGCATCTATTTCATGCAATTTCCTGCCCAAAGGGGGTTATTGTGTGTTTTAATTAGAAGCTTGTCTACAATAAAATTATTTCGGGTGCATTGGTTTAGGTGATCTGTCTGCCCAAAGGGGACAAATCTCTGAAGATAGTGTATGCTCATTAATTGATTTTTCTGAGGCTTTAAACTTGGTATGTGCATTTTGTCCAAAGGAAAATGTACCATTTTGTTGGCCTCATTGTAATAACTTGTCTTCATTGAAGTTTTATTTTGCCTTATAGTTTATTTGGATGCATTCGTTTTGCCTTAAAGTGAACTTTTGTTAATTCATTTGAATTAATTTAAATATATTTGACAAGTGCATCTACATTAAAGCAAGTGGGAGTATATGTATATTTTGAGTACTTTATGTAGATAACATCTTATTTTTTAGTAAGATGGTGATTTAATGAATGAAATAAAAGTTTTTTATCTGAAATTTCTTTATAGGAAATACCTTAACGTAGCCTTCTTTGTATATATGAGTACTTTAAATTCTTATGATTCCCTTAATTAGTGAGAGTTGTACTCGAGGCATTCTTTTGAGTGTTTTAGATTCTTTTGATTCCCTTGATTAGTGGGAGTTATATTCAATTTCCTTTTTTGGTCATGCAAACTAATGATGATTTTTGTGACTTTTATTTGAGTTTAATAATTGATGATCATTATTATTGTTATTTCTCCTGTAGATTAAGAAATATATGTATGCATAGTATCTTTAAGCATGTTCTGAGCTTAAAGATGATTGAATGTCACAAATTTCGAGATCTCATGTTGTATTGTGACATGTTGGTTATTTAAACTAAGAAATTTCATGTTGTTTGGAAATTGCATTAATTCAATTTCATGTTGTTAAGAAATTGGATTGAAAAGGCAATTTCATGTTGTTTAGAAATTGCGGTAATGCAATTTCATGTTGTTGAGAAATTGCATTATGGAGTGTGATGGGATGAAAATTCATTCCCATGGTAGGCCTGAAATATCTGGTTTTTCTAATGTTCCATCATTCCAAGCATCACCCCCTCATTCTTCACCACCACCACGATATGCACCACAACAGCCCTCTCTTAGGCATGAAGAAGGAGATATGCTAAAAGAAACAGAAGCAGCTCTTACTGCGGAAAAACAAGTGGCTGATCAAGAGCAGCAAGATGCTCAGCCACGGAAAAAGATTGACAAAGGAAAGGGGATTGCTCACAGTCCCCCTAAAAAGAAAAATCCAACCATTCCCAGGCAAATCAGCCTGGGGGGACCTCTCTCTTCTGTATTTATTCGTCCCGATACATCTGGGGACGAGGCCCTGGCTAGGGCTCTGGCAGAAGAGGAGGGACTTGAAGTTCCTCCACTGATGGAGGAACAGGTTGCAACAATCCCTTCCACCTCAAAAACAAAGGAGGTAGTGGCCAGCCAAACACCTAATGAAGAACCCTCAAATTTTGGCCTCAGACCACCAACAAGAAGAAGTCAGCTTACCTCACCACAACAATTCCTCTTACAGCAAGGAGGAAATCCCAGATAGGAATTGTTGAAATCTTTGAGATGATGGGAAGAAAAATGGAGAAGCTACTTCCTGAAGAGCCATATGTTCCCCAGATTGACAACTCAGGCACTAAAGAACTTAGGGGGCGTTTGGTTGAGGAGAAATTTTATGAATAATAGGGAAATGTTATGGATAGGGAAATGGTTGGAGGATTATGTTTGATAGGAAAATGTAAAAAAAAGTTGTTTGGTTGGTAAAAATTTGGATAGGCAAATTAGGTAACTTTTATAAGTCTATGTTTGGCCGAAAGTAACATATAGATGGGTAAATGCCGTGGGTATTACAAAAATACCCTTGACTTTTTTTTTTTGGAAAAAAATAACCCTGACGTTAAATTTTTGAATTCACTTTGAAGACACACAAACAGGGTTGTCCTTTCCCAAAACAAAAGCACCCAAAACACAAGAAAGAGACCAGTATTTGTCATGTGGACTATACTTTAAATACGTGTGTACAGTGATACTTAGCATGGTATTTACAACAATACATACGGAAAGAAACCACACCAAAATTTAACACTTAAACTGTGTTACCATTATATCCCTACTGAACCAAAAAGCTAATGCTGTCTATTATTAGATGTGATCAGACAACAACCCAGACACCATGCGTCGCCTTTTTCCATCGTCACATTGCATGAAGATGTCCGTCAAATTGCTATCATTGCCTAGTTTGACAGCAACATGTAACATCTGGTCCTCAGTTAGATCTTCAAAATTTTCAAGCTCAGTTACAATACACATCCGCGGTTGCTTCCAGCATTCTATTTTTCATAGCAAGCTACCTGTAACAGCCCGTGTTAAACCCGGATTGTTAACATACTATCGTATTAAGCCACGCTTAATTAAAATGCGGAATAACTTTTTCTTTAATTCAATTATGACGTCATTAACTTAACCAACTTGATTACTTAATCATTTTCATAAAAATACTGCCTGTATGTAAATTGCAAGACATCTAACTGAATACCTCGTACATAAATATAATGTGTGTATCTAGAACCGCAGGACTACAACATGCAGCCTGGGTCAAAATCCTGATACATTAATTACAACATTAAAATAAAAGGACAATAACACAATCATGTGGCATGGACAAACCCCATGCTCACCAAATAAGGCAACAATGCCCACAAACAGTCTCAACATAAACTTAACATAAATAAAGCATAAAACATAACAGAAGTCAATCCAGCAGAACAGCATATCAATATCAACTCAGCTCTGGCCTCCTGCCACCTGAGCCCTCAACATTACCTGATCCTGAAATAAGCATTCCCCAAACGTGGGGTGAGATCTCTAACAAGAAATCTCAGTAAGACAAGGGGTCCTCAAGAAGTCTCCACCCCAAGCTCACTTACATGTGTAATATAAGTTCTAAACAGTATTACAATATAAGTTCTAAAATCATGCGATGCAGCAATTAATCATGTCATGTGTGCTTTCAAATCTACTGGCCAGAGAAATGTAGGAATACGTCTATGCCTACATGAGTACATGGATACTACCTGCACCTCACCCACATGCTTCTCCATCTTGTATGTACTACATACTCAGGATTACCGTCTAGGTGGACAACACATGCATCATAAAAAGCTCATTGCATATAAACAGCTCAACAGCATTTCCAAAATAATCAAAGCATGTAACACAGCATGCATAAACCTATCCCCATGGGACATGGTGGAACATCAAAATGGCTAAACCGAGGACACGAAAGCTTACCTTGCAAGCTAGCTATCCAAGCCAAGAGTCCAACCACTCACTAGTCCACAAACAGCAGTATCACAATCTGATATGGACCATTAACAAGTCAATATTAATGCATCACAAGCATACAACTTAAAGACTACGCCTTTCCTTTACGTTTTACGTCTTAAGGCTTCCATCAAAGCCATAAGCCCTTAATCACATGATTCTGACTTAGTCCATTTATTACAGAAGTTCAACTTACTTAAACTAGGGTCCACACACACCCAATAGCTTACTGTTCATACAGTACAGGCTACTGTCTGCGCAGAACCCAGGATATCCGGATATCAGAAGGGGCATATCCGGATATGCCATATCCGGATATCACACTGGACATATCCGGATATGTCATATCCGGATACCCAGATCCCATATCCGGATATCAATATCCGGATGCCATATCCGGATGCCATATCCGGATACTGATATCCGGATATCTGTTCGACAAATATCCGGATATCTCACGACAGAATGCAGTTTCTGCATTTCGTGAATATCCATCCCAAAGGTCCAACTTTTAACACATGTACACGTTAAAGCATGCATCTTTAAGCATATACAAGTTCATTTAGGTGTTGGTTACTTCATTTTAACTTTTTACATGTCAAGACACCAACTTTAAACAAGATAAACTCATGATCATGGTGAGGTAACTTACCAAAGTTCATAACAGAGGCAAGTTGTGCTCTTGGAGCTCTCCCAAGGTTCCTCAAACTCAGCCTAAGTAGGAGCACGAAAATGGCACTTCAAGATGGATTCTTGCACCAGAAGAAGGCACTTTGAAGCTCACAATGACTACCACAAGGTAGCCATCACTAAAGCTCCAAGCTCATGCTCACTAACCTCACTCACACAGCAGTTGACACTGCCCAAGAACACTCCTTTCACTCTCACAAGGATGATCACAAGTGTGTAGGAAGGAAGAAGGAGGAGAAACCAAGCCAAAGATGAAAACTTGATCCTCAAAGGTTGAGGGAAAGGAATGGAACAGTGATCACACTCCCTCAGCCACCAACACTCACGTTCTGAATAGTAAACCTAGGGTTGTGTGCCTTAGTGTGCCTATTTATAGGCACATGGCCACTAATCGCGCAGTATTAGCCTTAATCGCAAAGTAAAAGATATTGATCTCAAACTTTATAATCTAGACCTACGCATTTTTCTAAGATTTGTCATATTTTTATTTTATTTTTCGGAGCACCTTTCCGGTACGCGCTTTTCCATAGCCAGTATCAGTTCTAGCATCAGATTACGTCATTTTGACTTGAAACTTGATTTACAAGTCCTACATAATATTCTAGTAATTATCATGTGTTCGTTATAATTTTCTGGGATACTTTTATGGTACGCATTTATACCGAGTAGCAGAACCGGTATCTGCGCTTTTCTTCCGAAAAGCGACTTTCAGCATTTTTACTCGCTAAGTATAATTATCTAAGCCCATTAATAATTATTAGGGTCAATTATGGAATTATTTCCTAATTATCATAATTAATTTACTAATTACCTTAATTAGCGGTGCGGGTTCTTACATTCACCCCACCTTTTTAAGGATTTTGTCCTCAAAATCAGAAACATACCTGTCTCGAAAGTCGGGATACTGCCGGAGAAGCTCATCCTCTCGCTCCCACGTGCACTCCTCGGGACTACGCCCAGTCCACTGCACCTTGACCATCGGAATGATCTTGCTTCTAAGCTGTTTCTCGCCTCGATCGAGAATCTTGAGTGGTCCGACGGGAGTCTTTAGGTTCTCTCGAACCTCCACATCATCCGGCTGCACCACGTGCGAAGGATCTGCTATGTACTTCCGAAGCTGAGACACGTGAAACACGTCGTGGATGTTGGCTAGGTTCGGAGGTAAGGCGAGTCGATAGGCAACTGGTCCTACTCTACCAAGGATCTGGTAGGGCCCAATGAATCGCGGGCTCAACTTCCTCACGCCGAGTGCCCGTCCAACACCGGTGACAGGTGAAAGTTTCACAAACACGTGCTCACCCTCACTGAACTCCAGTGGTCGATGCTTGACATCGTAGTAGCTCTTCTGACGATTCTGCGCCTGCTTCAACTTTTCCCTGATCATCTGGATCTGAAGGGTAGTATCTTGGACAAAGTCCAAGCCGAAAAGCTCTTTATCTCCAACCTCAGACCAGCAGGTAGGAGTCCGACACCTCCTACCATACAGCGCCTCGTAGGGTGCCATGCCCAGACTAGCATGAAAACTGTTGTTGTATGAAAATTCAACCAACGGAAGGTACCTATCCCATGCAGAACCCTGCTCCAACGTGCAAGCTCTCAACATGTCCTCCAATGTCTGGATGGTCCGCTCAGTCTGTCCGTCAGTCTGAGGGTGATAGGCGGTACTCAATCTCAACTGCGTACCAAAAGCCTCCTGCAGCGCCTCCCAGAACCGAGATGTGAACTTCGGGTCCCTATCACTGATGATACTCTCGGGCACCCCGTGAAGCCTCACAATCTCACGGACATATAGTTTGGCCAACTGCTCTGTAGTGAAGCTCACCTTCACTGGAAGAAAATGGGCAGACTTGGTCAATCTGTCCACAATGACCCAGATAGAGTCACAACCAGCCTGAGTTTTGGGCAATCCCACCACGAAGTCCATGGAAATACTCTCCCACTTCCACTGTGGAATCTCCAGAGGTTGAAGTTTACCAGACGGTTTCTGGTGCTCGATTTTTACTTTCTGGCAAATAAGACATTTGGACACGTAGACCGCTATGTCCTTCTTCATGCCCGGCCACCAAAAATTCATTTTTAGGTCCTGGTACATTTTTGTGGCACCAGGGTGGATAGTAAACCGGCCCTTATGAGCCTCTGCCATAACCTCTTCGGTCAATGGCCCTCGAGGAATAACAATCCTCTTCTAGAACAGCAGCAATCCATCCTCGTTCCAAGACACACCGTCCTGGTTCTTCACATAATCGAGGCACTCTCTTTGCACTTGCGCCTCTTTTATCTTTTCCATCAGCTCATTAATCACTTCTGCTGTTTCCATTTCGAGCAGTGCGCCCCCAAACAAGGAGTTCACTCTCAAGTCTCTGAACTTCTCGATCACCTCGTAGTCGTTCATCATTAAGCTGGATAAGCTCACGGATTTCCGACTCAAAGCATCGGCTACCACATTGGCCTTGCCAGGGTGATACCTCAACTCAAAGTCGTAGTCCTTCAAGAACTCCATCCATCTACGCTGTCTCATGTTCAACTCCTTCTGGTCAAACAGATACTTCAGGCTCTTGTGATCACTGAATACAGCAAACTTCATGCCAAACAGGTAATGCCTCCAAATCTTGAAAGCAAAAACAATGGCTGCCAACTCCAAGTCGTGAGTCGGGTAGTTCTCCTCATGAGGTTTCAACTGTCTTGAAGCGTAAGCAACCGCTTTCCCTTTCTGCATCAGCACACAGCCAAGTCCTTTACCAGAGGCATCGCAGTATAACTCGAATTGCTCCGCAGGATCAGGAAGAACTAACACTGGAGCAGTAGTCAGTCTCTCCTTCAACTCCTGGAAACACTCCTCACACTCATGTGTCCACACGAATGGAGTCTCCTTTCGGGTAAGGCGAGTCATCGGTAGCACCATCTTGGAAAATCCTTCTATGAACCTCCGATAGTAGCCTGCCAAACCCAAGAAGCTTCTCACTTCTGTAACCGTCTTGGGCCTCTCCCAATCCATCACGGCCTCAATCTTGTTCGGATCAACTGCAACTCCATTAGCAGAAATTACATGACCCAGAAATTTCACCGCCTTGAGCCAAAACTCACATTTTGACGGCTTAGCATATAGCTTTTTCTCTTTCAGCACTTGTAAAACAATCTTCAAGTGCTCAGTATGCTCCTCCTCCTTCTTGGAGTAGATCAAGATGTCGTCAATGAAGACGATCACAAACTGATCCAGGTACGGCTAGAAGATTCTGTTCATGTAGTCCATGAACACTGCGGGTGCATTGGTGAGTCCAAACGGGATCACCAAGTACTCGTAGTGCCCGTACCTCGAGCGAAATGCTGTCTTTGGGACATCCTCCGGCTTCACCCGTATCTGATGGTAACCGGACCGTAGGTCTATCTTTGAATACACGCAAGCACCCCTGAGCTGATCCAGCAAATCGTCAATGCGTGGAAGAGGGTACTTGTTCTTGATTGTCACCTTGTTCAACTGTCTGTAGTCGGTGCACAACCGCATGGTCCCATCTTTCTTTTTTAAAAAAATGACCGGTGCTCCCCAGGGAGACACACTCGGCCGAATAAAGTCTTTTGCTGAAAGCTCCTCGATATGCTTCTTCAGCTCCGCCAACTCTGGTGGCGACATCCGGTATGGAGCCAACGATATAGGCCCCACACCAGGCAATAGGTCGATGGAGAACTCTATCTCCCTCTGCGGTGGAAACTCAGGAATCTCCTCAGGAAACACCTCGAGGAATTCCCTCACCACAGGAATGCCAGTGAGATCCTCCTGTGTCCCACTCACCAAACCTCCCAACATGACATAGCCAAATGCCCCTGCTCTCAAGGCCCTCCTCGCCTGCAGGACTGAAATGAGCGGTGAGGAACTGGCTGTGGACCCACCCGGAGACATCACCACTTTCTTGGCACAACAATCAATCATTGCACAGTTTCTGGACAACCAATCCATGCCCAAAATAATCTGAAGGTTGGCCATCGGTAATCCTATCAGATCTACCGAGAAGTCACGGCCATCCCACTGAAACGCTACATTGCGATGAACAGTGGAGGTCAAACATTTTTCTCCGGTGGCGGTGGTCACCCGCATCGGTGGAGAAAGCACATCACTGGGCAACTCAAGCCCCACAGCAATAGGGGTAGCAACAAAAGAGTGCGTTGCCCCGGAATCAAACAAAACATCTATAGTTGATCCACCAATGGTAACAGTACCTCTGACCAGGTTCGGAGCTCTGTCCGACTGCTGATGATCCAACGTATACACACGCCCAGTAGTAGGTGGCACGGCTGGCGCCCCAGTAGGAACCATCTGCAACGGCACAGCCTGCACTGCAGCAACTCTCGCCGACGGGCAATCTCTGGAGTAGTGGCCCTCCTTGCCACACTGGAAGCATATCAACTGTCCGGTAGAGCACGGCCCAAAATGTGACTTCCCGCATCCCGAACATCTGGGAGCAGGAGGTCTAGCGGCGTTCCCCGGAGCAACAGTCTTTCTGAACTGATTCGGCGCTTGCTTAGCCGCCAACGGTTTGCCCTTGCCCTTGTTGGCGAAATTCTTGTTCTTCCAGGGAGTGGAACCACCAGCGCTCTGCGGCACCTCAACCTTGGCCCTCTTGGCCTGACTCGCACGGCAGTAGTCCTCGATGTCGCGGCACTGCTGCACCAACGCTCCGAAGTCTCTCGAAGCAGAACCAGCGAGATGTCCAGCAATATCCTCATTAAGTCCCCTCCGGAACTTGGCAGCCAAGAATGTAGGAGTAGGCCTCGCCATGCGGAAATGAGAGAACTTGACCAGCTCATTAAACTTGGCCAGGTACTCGTCGACAGACAACGAGCCCTGCACCAACCGGTCAAACTCCCCCTGCTTCCTCTCCTGTGAGTCATATGGAAAGTATTGACCCAAGAAGCTCTCCTCGAAGAATGGCCACGTCATCACATGGCCCTGCATCTCGTAGACCTGGGAAAGGTTGGTCCACCACTCATGGGCCTCGCCCTCCAACATATACGTGGCGAACAACAGCTTCTGCGGATCGGTGCACTGCATGATCTGGAAAATCTTGTCCAGCGCCTGTAGCCATCTGGCAGCAGCAATGGGATCATACGATCCGTCGAAGGTAGGTGGCTTATGCTTGCGGAAAGCATTCAGCCGGCGATCGATCTCGTCACGATCCTCAGCAAGTACGGGGATAGTCTGCATAGCCCCGTCAAATGACTACCCTCACCCATCTGGCTCTGGGTGTCCTCCTGTTGACTAGGCGGAGGTGGAGGCGGTGGTGGCGGTGGAGGTGGTGGAGGACCCTGGCCCGCAGCAGGACCAGCCCTCAACTCCTCCAACATGACCCTCATCATAGTCATGTTGGCCATCCGGTTCTCCTCCAGAACCTCTGCCGTGGTTTGCCGGTTCGCATCTCGAATTGCGTCCAGCATCGCCCGGTTCGCCAGCCTCGTGGCTTCCTGGTCGGCTAGTCGGGCCGCCTGCATCTCAGCTAATGCAGCCAGGACAGGATCCGTCTGATCCTCGCTCGTACTTGTGTTCCTCCTTGGGGGCACCATGACTCTGCACAAGTTACACAAAGAATGAGTTGATCAGGCCCACGCCATGTGGTCACATATGCATTATCATAACGCACACCAATCAGAGAGAACACAAGGTAGACACGCAACGACACATCCTAAGTTATTGCAATACATACAGGCTTTTCCCTAGAAAGTGCTCTGATACCATAAAATGTAACAGCCCGTGTTAAACCCGGATTGTTAACATACTATCGTATTAAGCCACGCTTAATTAAAATGCGGAATAACTTTTTCTTTAATTCAATTATGACGTCATTAACTTAACCAACTTGATTACTTAATCATTTTCATAAAAATACTGCCTGTATGTAAATTGCAAGACATCTAACTGAATACCTCGTACATAAATATAATGTGTGTATCTAGAACCGCAGGACTACAACATGCAGCCTGGGTCAAAATCCTGATACATTAATTACAACATTAAAATAAAAGGACAATAACACAATCATGTGGCATGGACAAACCCCATGCTCACCAAATAAGGCAACAATGCCCACAAACAGTCTCAACATAAACTTAACATAAATAAAGCATAAAACATAACAGAAGTCAATCCAGCAGAACAGCATATCAATATCAACTCAGCTCTGGCCTCCTGCCACCTGAGCCCTCAACATTACCTGATCCTGAAATAAGCATTCCCCAAACGTGGGGTGAGATCTCTAACAAGAAATCTCAGTAAGACAAGGGGTCCTCAAGGAGTCTCCACCCCAAGCTCACTTACATGTGTAATATAAGTTCTAAACAGTATTACAGTATAAGTTCTAAAATCATGCGATGCAGCAATTAATTATGTCATGTGTGCTTTCAAATCTACTGGCCAGAGAAATGTAGGAATACGTCTATGCCTACATGAGTACATGGATACTACCTGCACCTCACCCACATGCTTCTCCATCTTGTATGTACTACATACTCAGGATTGCCGTCTAGGTGGACAACACATGCATCATAAAAAGCTCATTGCATATAAACAGCTCAACAGCATTTCCAAAATAATCAAAGCATGTAACACAGCATGCATAAACCTATCCCCATGGGACATGGTGGAACATCAAAATGGCTAAACCGAGGACACGAAAGCTTACCTTGCAAGCTAGCTATCCAAGCCAAGAGTTCAACCACTCACTAGTCCACAAACAGCAGTATCACAATCTGATATGGACCATTAACAAGTCAATATTAATGCATCACAAGCATAAAACTTAAAGACTACGCCTTTCCTTTACGTTTTACGTCTTAAGGCTTCCATCAAAGCCATAAGCCCTTAATCACATGATTCTGACTTAGTCCATTTATTACAGAAGCTCAACTTCCTTAAACTAGGGTCCACACACACCCAATAGCTTACTGTTCATACAGTAAGGCTACTGTCTGCGCAGAACCCAGGATATCCGGATATCAGAAGGGGCATATCCGGATATGCCATATCCGGATATCACACTGGACATATCCGGATATGTCATATCCGGATACCCAGATCCCATATCCGGATATCAATATCCGGATGCCATATCCGGATACTGATATCCGGATATCTGTTCGACAAATATCCGGATATCTCACAACAGAATGCAGTTTCTGCATTTCGTGAATATCCATCCCAAAGGTCCAACTTTTAACACATGTACACGTTAAAGCATGCATCTTTAAGCATATACAAGTTCATTTAGGTGTTGGTTACTTCATTTTAACTTTTTACATGTCAAGACACCAACTTTAAACAAGATAAACTCATGATCATGGTGAGGTAACTTACCAAAGTTCAAAACAGAGGCAAGTTGTGCTCTTGGAGCTCTCCCAAGGTTCCTCAAACTCAGCCTAAGTAGGAGCACGAAAATGGCACTTCAAGATGGGTTCTTGCACCACAAGAAGGCACTTTGAAGCTCACAATGACTACCACAAGGTAGCCATCACTAAAGCTCCAAGCTCATGCTCACTAACCTCACTCACACAGCAGTTGACACTGCCCAAGAACACTCCTTTCACTCTTACAAGGATGATCACAAGTGTGTAGGAAGGAAGAAGGAGGAGAAACCAAGCCAAAGATGAAAACTTGATCCTCAAAGGTTGAGGGAAAGGAATGGAACAGTGATCACACTCCCTCAGCCACCAACACTCACGTTCTGAATAGTAAACCTAGGGTTGTGTGCCTTAGTGTGCCTATTTATAGGCACATGGCCACTAATCGCGCAGTATTAGCCTTAATCGCAAAGTAAAAGATATTGATCTCAAACTTTATAATCTAGACCTACGCATTTTTCTAAGATTTGTCATATTTTTATTTTATTTTTCGGAGCACCTTTCCGGTACGCGCTTTTCCATAGCCAGTATCAGTTCTGGCATCAGATTACGTCATTTTGAATTGAAACTTGTTTTACAAGTCCTACATAATATTCTAGTAATTATCATGTGTTCGTTATAATTTTCTGGGATACTTTTCTGGTACGCATTTATACCGAGTAGCAGAACCGGTATCTGCGCTTTTCTTCCGAAAAGCGACTTTCAGCATTTTTACTCGCTAAGTATAATTATCTAAGCCCATTAATAATTATTAGGGTCAATTATGGAATTATTTCCTAATTATCATAATTAATTTACTAATTACCTTAATTAGCGGTGCGGGTTCTTACATTCACCCCACCTTTTTAAGGATTTTGTCCTCAAAATCAGAAAAATACCTGTCTCGAAAGTCGGGATACTGCCGGAGAAGCTCATCCTCTCGCTCCCACGTGCACTCCTCGGGTCTACGCCCAGTCCACTGCACCTTGACCATCGGAATGATCTTGCTTCTAAGCTGTTTCTCGCCTCGATCGAGAATCTTGAGTGGTCCGACGGGAGTCTTTAGGTTCTCCCGAACCTCCACATCATCCGGCTGCACCACGTGCGAAGGATCTGCTATGTACTTCCGAAGCTGAGACATGTGAAACACGTCGTGGATGTTGGCTAGGTTCGGAGGTAAGGCGAGTCGATAGGCAACTGGTCCTACTCTACCAAGGATCTGGTAGGGCCCAATGAATCGCGGGCTCAACTTCCTCACGCCGAGTGCCCGTCCAACACCGGTGACAGGTGAAAGTTTCACAAACACGTGCTCACCCTCACTGAACTCCAGTGGTCGATGCTTGACATCGTAGTAGCTCTTCTGACGATTCTGCGCCTGCTTCAACTTTTCCCTGATCATCTGGATCTGAAGGGTAGTATCTTGGACAAAGTCCAAGCCGAAAAGCTCTTTATCTCCAACCTCAGACCAGCAGGTAGGAGTCCGACACCTCCTACCATACAGCGCCTCGTAGGGTGCCATGCCCAGACTAGCATGAAAACTGTTGTTGTATGAAAATTCAACCAACGGAAGGTACCTATCCCATGCAGAACCCTGCTCCAACGTGCAAGCTCTCAACATGTCCTCCAATGTCTGGATGGTCCGCTCAGTCTGTCCGTCAGTCTGAGGGTGATAGGCGGTACTCAATCTCAACTGCGTACCAAAAGCCTCCTGCAGCGCCTCCCAGAACCGAGATGTGAACTTCGGGTCCCTATCACTGATGATACTCTCGGGCACCCCGTGAAGCCTCACAATCTCACGGACATATAGTTTGGCCAACTGCTCTGTAGTGAAGCTCACCTTCACTGGAAGAAAATGGGCAGACTTGGTCAATCTGTCCACAATGACCCAGATAGAGTCACAACCAGCCTGAGTTTTGGGCAATCCCACCACGAAGTCCATGGAAATACTCTCCCACTTCCACTGTGGAATCTCCAGAGGTTGAAGTTTACCAGACGGTTTCTGGTGCTCGATTTTTACTTTCTGGCAAATAAGACATTTGGACACGTAGACCGCTATGTCCTTCTTCATGCCCGGCCACCAAAAATTCATTTTTAGGTCCTGGTACATTTTTGTGGCACCAGGGTGGATAGTAAACCGGCCCTTATGAGCCTCTGCCATAACCTCTTCGGTCAATGGCCCTCGAGGAATAACAATCCTCTTCTAGAACAGCAGCAATCCATCCTCGTTCCAAGACACACCGTCCTGGTTCTTCACATAATCGAGGCACTCTCTTTGCACTTGCGCCTCTTTTATCTTTTCCATCAGCTCATTAATCACTTCTGCTGTTTCCATTTCGAGCAGTGCGCCCCCAAACAAGGAGTTCACTCTCAAGTCTCTGAACTTCTCGATCACCTCGTAGTCGTTCATCATTAAGCTGGATAAGCTCACGGATTTCCGACTCAAAGCATCGGCTACCACATTGGCCTTGCCAGGGTGATACCTCAACTCAAAGTCGTAGTCCTTCAAGAACTCCATCCATCTACGCTGTCTCATGTTCAACTCCTTCTGGTCAAACAGATACTTCAGGCTCTTGTGATCACTGAATACAGCAAACTTCATGCCAAACAGGTAATGCCTCCAAATCTTGAAAGCAAAAACAATGGCTGCCAACTCCAAGTCGTGAGTCGGGTAGTTCTCCTCATGAGGTTTCAACTGTCTTGAAGCGTAAGCAACCGCTTTCCCTTTCTGCATCAGCACACAGCCAAGTCCTTTACCAGAGGCATCGCAGTATAACTCGAATTGCTCCGCAGGATCAGGAAGAACTAACACTGGAGCAGTAGTCAGTCTCTCCTTCAACTCCTGGAAACACTCCTCACACTCATGTGTCCACACGAATGGAGTCTCCTTTCGGGTAAGGCGAGTCATCGGTAGCACCATCTTGGAAAATCCTTCTATGAACCTCCGATAGTAGCCTGCCAAACCCAAGAAGCTTCTCACTTCTGTAACCGTCTTGGGCCTCTCCCAATCCATCACGGCCTCAATCTTGTTCGGATCAACTGCAACTCCATTAGCAGAAATTACATGACCCAGAAATTTCACCGCCTTGAGCCAAAACTCACATTTTGACGGCTTAGCATATAGCTTTTTCTCTTTCAGCACTTGCAAAACAATCTTCAAGTGCTCAGTATGCTCCTCCTCCGTCTTGGAGTAGATCAAGATGTCGTCAATGAAGACGATCACAAACTGATCCAGGTACGGCTAGAAGATTCTGTTCATGTAGTCCATGAACACTGCGGGTGCATTGGTGAGTCCAAACGGGATCACCAAGTACTCGTAGTGCCCGTACCTCGAGCGAAATGCTGTCTTTGGGACATCCTCCGGCTTCACCCGTATCTGATGGTAACCGGACCGTAGGTCGATCTTTGAATACACGCAAGCACCCCTGAGCTGATCCAGCAAATCGTCAATGCGTGGAAGAGGGTACTTGTTCTTGATTGTCACCTTGTTCAACTGTCTGTAGTCGGTGCACAACCGCATGGTCCCATCTTTCTTTTTTAAAAAAATGACCGGTGCTCCCCAGGGAGACACACTCGGCCGAATAAAGTCTTTTGCTGAAAGCTCCTCGATATGCTTCTTCAGCTCCGCCAACTCTGGTGGCGACATCCGGTATGGAGCCAACGATATAGGCCCCACACCAGGCAATAGGTCGATGGAGAACTCTATCTCCCTCTGCGGTGGAAACTCAGGAATCTCCTCAGGAAACACCTCGAGGAATTCCCTCACCACAGGAATGCCAGTGAGATCCTCCTGTGTCCCACTCACCAAACCTCCCAACATGACATAGCCAAATGCCCCTGCTCTCAAGGCCCTCCTCGCCTGCAGGACTGAAATGAGCGGTGAGGAACTGGCTGTGGACCCACCCGGAGACATCACCACTTTCTTGGCACAACAATCAATCATTGCACAGTTTCTGGACAACCAATCCATGCCCAAAATAATCTGAAGGTTGGCCATCGGTAATCCTATCAGATCTACCGAGAAGTCACGGCCATCCCACTGAAACGCTACATTGCGATGAACAGTGGAGGTCAAACATTTTTCTCCGGTGGCGGTGGTCACCCGCATCGGTGGAGAAAGCACATCACTGGGCAACTCAAGCCCCACAGCAATAGGGGTAGCAACAAAAGAGTGCGTTGCCCCGGAATCAAACAAAACATCTATAGTTGATCCACCAATGGTAACAGTACCTCTGACCAGGTTCGGAGCTCTGTCCGACTGCTGATGATCCAACGTATACACACGCCCAGTAGTAGGTGGCACGGCTGGCGCCCCAGTAGGAACCATCTGCAACGGCACAGCCTGCACTGCAGCAACTCTCGCCGACGGGCAATCTCTGGAGTAGTGGCCCTCCTTGCCACACTGGAAGCATATCAACTGTCCGGTAGAGCACGGCCCAAAATGTGACTTCCTGCATCCCGAACATCTGGGAGCAGGAGGTCTAGCGGCGTTCCCCGGAGCAACAGTCTTTCTGAACTGATTCGGCGCTTGCTTAGCCGCCAACGGTTTGCCCTTGCCCTTGTTGGCGAAATTCTTGTTCTTCCAGGGAGTGGAACCACCAGCGCTCTGCGGCACCTCAACCTTGGCCCTCTTGGCCTGACTCGCACGGCAGTAGTCATCGATGTCGCGGCACTGCTGCACCAACGCTCCGAAGTCTCTCGAAGCAGAACCAGCGAGATGTCCAGCAATATCCTCATTAAGTCCCCTCCGGAACTTGGCAGCCAAGAATGTAGGAGTAGGCCTCGCCATGCGGAAATGAGAGAACTTGACCAGCTCATTAAACTTGGCCAGGTACTCGTCGACAGACAACGAGCCCTGCACCAACCGGTCAAACTCCCCCTGCTTCCTCTCCTGTGAGTCATATGGAAAGTATTGACCCAAGAAGCTCTCCTCGAAGAATGGCCACGTCATCACATGGCCCTGCATCTCGTAGACCTGGGAAAGGTTGGTCCACCACTCATGGGCCTCGCCCTCCAACATATACGTGGCGAACAACAGCTTCTGCGGATCGGTGCACTGCATGATCTGGAAAATCTTGTCCAGCGCCTGTAGCCATCTGGCAGCAGCAATGGGATCATACGATCCGTCGAAGGTAGGTGGCTTATGCTTGCGGAAAGCATTCAGCCGGCGATCGATCTCGTCACGATCCTCAGCAAGTACGGGGATAGTCTGCATAGCCCCCGTCAAATGACTACCCTCACCCATCTGGCTCTGGGTGTCCTCCTGTTGACTAGGCGGAGGTGGAGGCGGTGGTGGCGGTGGAGGTGGTGGAGGACCCTGGCCCGCAGCAGGACCAACCCTCAACTCCTCCAACATGACCCTCATCATAGTCATGTTGGCCATCCGGTTCTCCTCCAGAACCTCTGTCGTGGTTTGCCGGTTCGCATCTCGAATTGCGTCCAGCATCGCCCGGTTCGCCAGCCTCGTGGCTTCCTGGTCGGCTAGTCGGGCCGCCTGCATCTCAGCTAATGCAGCCAGGACAGGATCCGTCTGATCCTCGCTCGTACTTGTGTTCCTCCTTGGGGGCACCATGACTCTGCACAAGTTACACAAAGAATGAGTTGATCAGGCCCACGCCATGTGGTCACATATGCATTATCATAACGCACACCAATCAGAGAGAACACAAGGTAGACACGCAACGACACATCCTAAGTTATTGCAATACATACAGGCTTTTCCCTAGAAAGTGCTCTGATACCATAAAATGTAACAGCCCGTGTTAAACCCGGATTGTTAACATACTATCGTATTAAGCCACGCTTAATTAAAATGCGGAATAACTTTTTCTTTAATTCAATTATGACGTCATTAACTTAACCAACTTGATTACTTAATCATTTTCATAAAAATACTGCCTGTATGTAAATTGCAAGACATCTAACTGAATACCTCGTACATAAATATAATGTGTGTATCTAGAACCGCAGGACTACAACATGCAGCCTGGGTCAAAATCCTGATACATTAATTACAACATTAAAATAAAAGGACAATAACACAATCATGTGGCATGGACAAACCCCATGCTCACCAAATAAGGCAACAATGCCCACAAACAGTCTCAACATAAACTTAACATAAATAAAGCATAAAACATAACAGAAGTCAATCCAGCAGAACAGCATATCAATATCAACTCAGCTCTGGCCTCCTGCCACCTGAGCCCTCAACATTACCTGATCCTGAAATAAGCATTCCCCAAACGTGGGGTGAGATCTCTAACAAGAAATCTCAGTAAGACAAGGGGTCCTCAAGGAGTCTCCACCCCAAGCTCACTTACATGTGTAATATAAGTTCTAAACAGTATTACAGTATAAGTTCTAAAATCATGCGATGCAGCAATTAATTATGTCATGTGTGCTTTCAAATCTACTGGCCAGAGAAATGTAGGAATACGTCTATGCCTACATGAGTACATGGATACTACCTGCACCTCACCCACATGCTTCTCCATCTTGTATGTACTACATACTCAGGATTGCCGTCTAGGTGGACAACACATGCATCATAAAAAGCTCATTGCATATAAACAGCTCAACAGCATTTCCAAAATAATCAAAGCATGTAACACAGCATGCATAAACCTATCCCCATGGGACATGGTGGAACATCAAAATGGCTAAACCGAGGACACGAAAGCTTACCTTGCAAGCTAGCTATCCAAGCCAAGAGTTCAACCACTCACTAGTCCACAAACAGCAGTATCACAATCTGATATGGACCATTAACAAGTCAATATTAATGCATCACAAGCATACAACTTAAAGACTACGCCTTTCCTTTACGTTTTACGTCTTAAGGCTTCCATCAAAGCCATAAGCCCTTAATCACATGATTCTGACTTAGTCCATTTATTACAGAAGTTCCACTTCCTTAAACTAGGGTCCACATACACCCAATAGCTTACTGTTCATACAGTAAGGCTACTGTCTGCGCAGAACCCAGGATATCCGGATATCAGAAGGGGCATATCCGGATATGCCATATCCGGATATCACACTGGACATATCCGGATATGTCATATCCGGATACCCAGATCCCATATCCGGATATCAATATCCGGATGCCATATCCGGATACTGATATCCGGATATCTGTTCGACAAATATCCGGATATCTCACAACAGAATGCAGTTTCTGCATTTCGTGAATATCCATCCCAAAGGTCCAACTTTTAACACATGTACACGTTAAAGCATGCATCTTTAAGCATATACAAGTTCATTTAGGTGTTGGTTACTTCATTTTAACTTTTTACATGTCAAGACACCAACTTTAAACAAGATAAACTCATGATCATGGTGAGGTAACTTACCAAAGTTCAAAACAGAGGCAAGTTGTGCTCTTGGAGCTCTCCCAAGGTTCCTCAAACTCAGCCTAAGTAGGAGCACAAAATGGCACTTCAAGATGGGTTCTTGCACCACAAGAAGGCACTTTGAAGCTCACAATGACTACCACAAGGTAGCCATCACTAAAGCTCCAAGCTCATGCTCACTAACCTCACTCACACAGCAGTTGACACTGCCCAAGAACACTCCTTTCACTCTCACAAGGATGATCACAAGTGTGTAGGAAGGAAGAAGGAGGAGAAACCAAGCCAAAGATGAAAACTTGATCCTCAAAGGTTGAGGGAAAGGAATGGAACAGTGATCACACTCCCTCAGCCACCAACACTCACGTTCTGAATAGTAAACCTAGGGTTGTGTGCCTTAGTGTGCCTATTTATAGGCACATGGCCACTAATCGTGCAGTATTAGCCTTAATCGCAAAGTAAAAGATATTGATCTCAAACTTTAGAATCTA
>JAVKPL010010937.1:0-46770 GCA_032173675.1 Gastrolobium villosum | reverse complement strand
CATAACGTCTTACCTGATCAAGTCATATGCTGATCACGGCACATTTTGGCAGTTTCCTTCATTATAATGGAACATAATATTTTTACGGCATATGGAGCATCATGTTCTACTTTATACCAGTAGTCAATAGTTACATTAGGCATCATCGCCTGACACTTACCTTAGCTTTCCTTAAATATTACCAACGGCAGCGAAATATTCTCACTTCTTAAGCGCACCTAAATCAATTAAAACTAATCATTTACAGTGGCTATTTACAGCAGAACAGAGAGCATACAGCAGTGGCTTACAGCAGCCAAAACAGTGAGTATTTACAGCAGCCAAACAGTGAGCATACAGCAGCAAAACAGTGAGCATACAGCAGTGTTTACAGCAGCAAAACAGTGAGCATACAGCAGCAAAACAGTGAGCATTTACAACAGCAAAACAGTGACGTTTTAAACAGAAACAGTGGCATTTTAAAACAGAAGCAGTGGCGTTTTTAAAACAGAAACAGTGGCACTTGAACTTCCAAAACAGTGGCATAAACAGTGGCCTATCATGGATTAAAACAGTGACATTTTATGCATACAAACAGTGGCATAGAAGGGCTAAAACAGTGGCATTTTTATGCACAAAAACAGTGGCATTTATGCATATAAACAGTGGCATATGATGACTTAAAACAGTGGCATTTGATGCATAAAACAGTGGCATTTATGCATATAGACAGTGGCATATGATGACTTAAAACAGTGGCATATTATGCATAAAAACAGTGGCATTTTATGCATATAAACAGTGGCATATGATGACTTAAAACAGTGGCATTATTATGCATAAAACAGTGGCATTTTAAGCATGGAAACAGTGGCATTTCATGACTAAAACAGTGGCATTTTAAGCATGGAAACAGTGGCATTTCATGGCTGAAACAGTGGCGTTTTAAGCATGGAAACAGTGGCATTTCATGGCTGAAACAGTGGCGTTTTAAGCATGGTAACAGTGGCATTTTAAGTGCAGAAACAGTGGCTTTTAAGTGCAGAAACAGTGGCTTCTAATGTGCAGAAACAGTGGCTTTTAATGTGCAGAAACAGTGGCTTTTAAGTGCAGAAACAGTGGCTTTTAAGTGCAGAAACAGTGGCATATAATGGTGATTTTGATGAACCGAAACAGTGGGCATACATCTTCAAAACAGTGGCATTTGCATAAGGAAACAGTGGCACATTTCTCTTTAAAACAGTGGCCTAATCATACAAACAGTGGCATATAATCTTAAGCATTTTTATGCATACAATTCACCATGCAATAGCTCCACCATTCTAATTTTTACCATGCTCATACTTGACTCCCAAAACAACACATACTCAAGGAGTCATTTAAGCATACATACATGGCTACACAAAGAAAGAGTTCAAGGTTTAAAGCCTACCTCTTGTAGCACACCCTTCAAAGTAACACACCACCTTCAAGCTTCTCTACACAAAAAATCCTTACTTCCTATGGTGATCTATGCGCAACAAGGTGAGGAACTAGGTTGACACTAGCTTGGTGTACAGGTGACCAAAAGTGAGGCAAAGTCTTCTAGCTCCAAGGAGGCTTGAACAGTGAGGTGGAAGTGAGGAGGGAAAGGAGTTTGGCTCTTTGCACATGGGACAAGGCTACGGTTTAGGAAAGAGGGAAAAATGCTATGATTAACTATCATGAAGGATTTTTGTGAGATGATGGGGCTGCATAAAAGGCTGAAACAAGCAAGGTTTTGGCTTCTTCTTACATGCAAAAGGGTGAGGGGATTTGTTCAGATTTAAGGGCTGTCCAAAGTCAGAGGTTATGGAACAGCCATGGTTTGCGCATAAAGAGGTGTGGAAAGGGAGTGTCATGAGCACATGAAGAGTTTTGCTAAGTCAACAAGTAAACACATGGCAGCCAAAAATCTGCACTTGTGCAGTCCTTGGTGCGCAAATGATGAGGGGAAAAAGGTGCATCATGGTGTAGATTTGTGACAGTCCATGATTAACTGTCATGAGAAAATTTCTGCATAAAAAGCCAAGCCATGCGCACAATGATGAGGGGTGAGGGAGGTTCACTAAGTCCACAAGCTAGAGGGCTTTGTGGCAGCCAAGGATTCAGATTTAAGGAGCTGCCCTCTGCACAAAAATGATGGGAATGCAGTCTCATGATGCATGTGGAAGGAAAGAGATTTGACTCAAGAAGGGCTGCAAAAGCTTACCAAAAATCTGCACAATGCAGTCTCATGATGGAGAGTGAAAGTGGTTATCCAAGTCAACAAGTTATTCAGTCTTGTGTCATAAAAAAAATCTGCAGAGAAATCATGCCCCAAATGTCTACCAAGTTTCGCATAATCCAAAATGGAGGATTATGCAGCCTTTGCTAGATCATGCTAAAATTGAACTTGTGGCACATGCCATTTGTCCAAGCTTCCAAATGAAATAAGGTTTAAATCAAGTTATGCTTCCTTTATCCCAGACAACTGCAAACCCACCAAACAGGCCCACAATGAGGTACCAGATCCTAAGTTTTTATAAAAATCGGAAATCCAAGATTTTATTCCTTATATTTTATTACTTAAACTTGGTAAGGTTTAATATATAGGCAATTTGATCTATTTACACCCTTATTACAAAGCATGTTTATATGTGTTTGAAAAAAGTATACATTATTTTTAAAAAGTAATTTGAAAAGCCAGAATAATTCTAGATTTTTATTAATAATTAAAAGCATTTTTAATTTGAAGTAATATTTTAAAAAAATTTCAAGAATTTTGATTTCAAAAGAATGATTTTAATCTTTTTTCTAAAGCTGCATTTATACATATATAATACAAATATTTTTTTTATCTAAAATACAACTTTTTGAAAAAGAATCCATGCGAACATGCCTTTAATGACATTGCATGGACTGCAAGCGTTCGGGAAGGATTAATTTAAGCACAATTTTCTTAACTTAAATCAATCGAATAATGGATGAACCAATTGATATATCAAAAAAACTAATTTTATCATAATCAAAATTTTTCAAATTAATAGGCTCTAATTATCATGTATTGAAAACTAAACGGCTAACTTTTTTCTTGGTAATCAAACGGCTAATTTAATTAAACACTACCGTCACATTCAATATTCTTTGTACGTGTAACATCCCCTATAAATGGCTAGCATAGAGGATATCATATTACTTCTTAATTCTTATTTTAAATACAAGAATGAGATTTATACTGAGATTCTAATGCAGCAGATAAGAACTAAGACATACCTAAATCTTTGTGGGTTCTACCCAAACCTATCGACGCCAATTTTTTATTTCTAATCTCTAACCTTTGAATATTTCTCAAGTTTAGAAAAGTATCAAGCAATAAATCAAAGAAGAAAGAATAATCTAAACCAGCATATTAATTCAACATAAATATATAAATCATATCTTAAGATTAATTAATAATCTCAATGTTATTATATAACAAAATAATGACATCAAACATGTGAATATTTGCAAATGAACACATCATTGCACCTTGTAAATAGAATTTCATAATCATTAGTATGATTTGTATAAATATCAGTATTTGAATCTGATCAGACCTAATACGGTAAGGATACCCCAATACGTATTAAGCTTAAATCACACACGGTTGAGACTCCTGGATTGCTTCTGTACTGGGCCTGATATCTACTGTTGGGTTGAGCTTTGTGCTCTTGGTCCTTCGTCTTTCACGTTGTACCAGATGGGGGGGTACCTGCGAAGACACTCCGATGCTTAAGTCAATATCAGAGGCATGTGTTTATGTTGTGAAAGTAAAGGATCATCGTACCTTGGTGGTACATAATGTGTTTATATAGTAGCTGAGTCGTATGCTCTGGAGGATGCCTTGCTTCATGGTGAAGGAAAAGGTTCCTTGGTGCCAACGTAGTGTAGCTGTCATGGTTTTAATGTTGAGGAGCTTGCCGCCATGGTGTCTAGTAGTAGAGTTACGGCGAACAGGAGCTGTCCATTGCTTACTGGTATGAGGGCGCGGTGGTGCTACCTTAGCCCTTATGTTTATTGTCTGTAGAAGGTATCCCGTTGCGTGTAGGGTAAGTACGTCTTATGTGCCGTGATGACGTCATCGTGCCTTGTATGGCGCGATGGGTTCAATCCATGTAGAACTCCGCGATAGGGTCATCGCGTTGTTGGGCCGCGATGTGGTCATCGCGCTGTTGGGCCGCGATAGGGTCATCTCGTCCGTACTTTCCCTTTGTACCTTGTTCGGGACCCTTTAATGGGTTCGGGCCTTCACAAGCTATTGGGCCCTGGTGTGGGCTTATATTATATCCGGATCAGATGCCCCCTAGCTTACTGTGTTGTCATTTGGCAAGGCCATGAGCTATATGTCTTTGTGTAGGAGGCACGGTAGTTTCCTGATTCGAATGCCATTGTGTGTCGCGGTAATGATGCTTTTTAGTATCATCATGACCTTCGACCGCTTAAGAATGGTGGATTAGACTTCTAATCAATCAAGAGCATTAAATGCTGCAGTGATTACGTGGGGGTTTAAAGACTATCGTGGGTGTTTTACGAGTAAAAACGTTCCCTGCCACCCATGTGTCCCCACTAGTTGGTTTTGTGGTTTAACACGTTTCGCAACTTTTGGTCTTCCCGTTGAGAAAAACTCTTCGTATTTGAGCCTTTGCTTTTGGAGGGAAGAACATTTGGTCATTTCTGGAGAAACAACTTGCTTTGTCTCTCAAACTTTGCTCTGCATTTCCGGTGGTGACACGTCCTACTTCCTGTTACGAACTTCCGAAGTATAAATCTCAGGTATGTTCTGTTCTTCTGACCTCCTATTTTATGTGCATTTTATTTTTCATCCGTCTTGCTGGGGTATGCCTGAGAATCGCAAATGTGCGGATTTTGTCAGATTCCTCGAACGGTCTGGTTCATCTAGTCCGCCGTCGGGAGTGTTACCAAGATCAAAGTCCTTGGAAAACAAGGACAAAAGGCCTACTATAGGAGTTCTAACCCCATGTTCCAAAGCCTGTGTTGAGCATGTTCCCCTGAATCGTACTTTTGAATTAGGGTCAATGTCGCGACAACCTAATCGCGAGAAGGTGATATGCGATCAGCATATAAGGAATTGTAAGATAAAAAGAGGAAGAATGTTACTTAATCTGATGCAAGAAAAGGGCAAAATCACTGTTAATTTGTCAAATATCTTAATCTGAAGTTATATACTGATTTTATGTTGATTTCATAGGAGAAATGCACAAATTAGAGCTGAAAAGGACAAAGTGAAACTAAAGGCCCACGCTACGAGCGTGGGAATGGCGCTTGCAGCATCAGAGGATCGCGCAACTGTTGAATTCAGATTTTAAATTCGAAATTTGAATTCAATTTTATTTTAATTAAATCTTTCCGTTAAACGTTTCTGTAATAAATTCATACTTTAATATTTCCGTTAAACGTTTTTGTAATAAATTCATACTTTAATATTTCCGTTATAACGTTTATGTAATAAATTGTAAGGTTTCCGTTATACGTTTCAAGGTCAAATAAAGGAGCAGGAAGAAAATCAAACAGAAGCTCCACGCTTCAAGCATTCAATTCAACGCTTGAAGCGTAGGAAAAGACCCAAGACAGTAAGTCTACGCTTCAAGCGTAGAACCCTACGCTTGAAGCGTAGACAAGGAGAAAACAGGCAGAAGCCCCACGCTTGGAGCGTAGATCCTGCGCTCCAAGCGTAGGGTTGAAATGGACAGCTGTCAGTTGCGAGGAAAGGAGAATTCTGAGGTGTATAAAAAGGGCACAAGGCAACCCTAAAGACACACTATTCATTCTGGACAAAATTCTAGGTCATTCGGAGGCGGAAGCTCTGGAGATTGGGAGAGGGATCTCTTCTTCTACCTTTCTGTAGTTCTTGTAGTTGTATGTTTTCATTTGAATATTGGATTTTAGCCATGATAATGGTTGGCTAGAACCTCTTTGCTGTGGTTAGGATCACGAACCCTTGTGAACCCCTGATACAATGGATTGAGTTTTTATTGATATATTTATCTTTTGAATTTCGTTCTATTCTGATCGTATTGTTATTGTTATTATTAGATCCGATCAATCTAGTAAGTGATAATAAATCTGAGGATTAGGGCCAACAAGAGGGATCTGCGGTCTTTAATCCAGAAAGGGAATAGAACGACGGTATGAACATGATCTAGGGATAGACATGATTCATATTGTAGATGTTTTAATTATCGATCTTTATGCTTGATCTCATATAGGGCACCTCAAGGAATTAGGGTTCTATATGAGATTAAAGGGTTAATTCTTCAAGGGATTGAGAATTAACTACTGATACTTTTATCTGATAATTATCTAATTTCACGATATATATATTAATATTTAACTTAATCCAGAGTAAAAGGTGGGGATCATCGGTGAGTGTTCTCTAACTGCAGCGTTTTTCTCATAAATTTTCAAACCCTTGTTTTGTTGGATTCTTAATTATTCGAAAAGAACAAAAACACGTCTTTTATTTTACAAATCAAATTCCCACACAATCCTGACATTCGTGTCAAAAACCTCTTGGAATATTTAATCTTAAAAAGAATAGTTTAATTGATTTAGACACACTCTCTGTGGATACGAACTTTACTTATCATTTTATTACTTGCGCGATTCGGTACACTTGCCGATTCACGTCAAGTTTTTGGCGCCGTTGCCGGGGAGTGTTTTTCTAAAATCAATTAATCTTGATTTTAAAGATTAAATTGTTTTTATTTTATTTTATTTTATTTTTGTTTTGAATCTGTGCTACTAAGCTTTTCTCTGAAGTTGTATGCAAAGCAGTGCTTTTCTAAGGAGAAGCGAACGAATTGCTCAAAGAGAGAAGGAAAGAAAAAGGGCACAGACAACTCCCATTCCAGTAGCTGAAACCCTAGAGATGGCTGCTCCTAATCAGAATGCTGATCCTAGGATGAACACCATTCTCACGCCTATCTTTAACAGGCCCAATGCTGGAATTGTTCCACCAGAACTTGGGAACAATCAATGGGAGCTCAAGTCCAACATCATTCAGTTGGCCGAGAGAGAAAAGTATGGAGGAGAGGACAATGAAGATCCTCACAGATTCGTTGACAGATTTTTACGAATCTGTGACTCTACAAAGCCTCCACATGTTTCTGATGATGCAATACGATTGAGACTTTTTCCTTTTTCTGTTAAGGGAAAAGCTCTTGATTGGGTGGAAAGACAACCTGCTGATAGCATCATTTCTTGGGAAAACTTATCCGAAAAATTCTTTGCAGAGTTCTTCCCCATGGAGAAATACAACAACATGGTGAATGATATCACCTCCTTCAAACAACAAATGGGAGAGACCATCTGCGCTTCTTGGAATAGATTCAAGGCCCTCATGAGAAAGGTTCCTCATTATAACCTATCTCAAGGGGACCAAGTGAGAATCTTTTTCAATGGTTGTCTACCGGAGACGAAACTGGTTATTAATACTGCAGCAGGCGGTTCTTTGGGTGATAAGCTAGCTTCAGAGTCATATCATCTGATTGACAAGTTAGCTAAAAATGAGAATGAAACATCTACAAGGACAGGAAAAAGGGAAGTAGTGCCACTCAATGATAATAATGCAATGCTGGCAGAGCAAAAGTTGTTATCACAACAGATGTCTAATCTGAATGCAAAGTTTGAGAGGTTGCAGCTTTCTAAAGTTCAAACAAATGCAGTTGTTCTTGACTGTGAATATTGTCATGAAGATCATGACACCAATACTTGTTCTACATTGATGTCTTCAGACTCTGCTCAACCGTTGCAGGTAAATGGCATTTGGTATGATCAGCGCCCTAATCAGCAAAATTTCTCAAGGAATCAGAATAATTCTGCTGGCGGTAATAGTTACCAAAGGAAGAGTTATCAAGGTACTGGTTTAGATATGACATCTGACAACTATCTAAAGCCACCACCTATTCCAAAAAGAGAGCCTTCCGACCTGGAGCGTTTAGTAGGAACATTAGCACAAAGTACTAACGCTTTCATGGAAGAGAGTAAGGCTAATCAAAAAAGTACCAATGCTTTCATTGAGGAAAGTAGAGCTGAGTCCAGGAACACTAAAGCTTCAATCAAGAACCTGGAATATCAGGTTGGTCAACTTGCCCAACAGTTATCTGATAGAGCTCCAGGTACCTTTCCTGGTAACACTACTACCAATCCCAAGGAAAATTGTATGGCAGTTATAACTAGAAGTGGGAAAGTGGTATCATCCCCACCAAAACCTATAGAAGAGGAAGAGAAGGTTGAACAGGAGGAGGAGAAGTCTGAAAAAGAAACTGAAAAATCTCCTGAAATATTGAAACCGGCTGATGATGTGAAGGAGCAATCTACTCTTCCAAAAGAAAATTTTGAACTTAGTGAAGAGTATCTTATGAACATGGCACCTTATCCTGGAAGGTTGAAGCCAGAATTGAAAGCAAAAAGCTATGACAGATTTCTTGAGATTTTCAAGAAGTTGCATGTGAACATTCCGTTTGCTGAAGCATTGGCTAATATGCCAAATTATGCAAAATTCATGAAAGATCTCCTCTCCAGGAAGCATAAACTACAAGAATGTCAGACAGTTGCACTTACTGAGAAGTGCAGTGCTATTATCACTAGGAAGTTTCCTCCTAAACTTCGTGATCCTGGAAGCTTCAACATTGAAATTGAAATTGGAGATACAAAGATTGGCCAAGCTTTGTGTGATTTAGGGGCGAGCATTAATCTGATGCCCTTATCTGTCTGTAAAGCCTTGGGGATTACTGAATTGAAGCCTACTTTGGTTTCTCTTCAGCTTGCTGATAGATCCTTAAGGAAGCCAAGTGGTATAGTCGAAGATGTCCTTGTAAAAATTGACAAGTTCATCTTTCCGGCTGATTTTATTGTGCTTGATATGGAGGTAGAAAATGAAATGCCTCTCATATTGGGTAGACCTTTCCTAGCCACAGCCCGTGCAATGATTGATGTTGAAAACGGGAAGCTTGAACTAAGGATGAATGATGAGACCGTTACCATCAATGTCTTTGATTCTTTAAAACAGTCTTCTCACAAAGATGATTGTTTTAGTCTGGAAATCTTAAAGGAAAAGCAAAGTGTAGCGGTTGAAGTTTCTAGAAGAGCAGATGATGAAAATGGTGCCACGAAGGTGGAGTTGAAGGAGTCTCCTAAAACTTTAAGAGATATCTTCTTGTGTAACAAGGTAGTGACTGAAGCACTGAAGGAAGAAAAGACTGAATTGAAAGACAAAGATCCCTCTACTCATACCAATAAAATTCTAAATGAGGATGATGGCAAACATGAGAAGAAACCCCAAGGGAGGAGTCATCCTACAATGAAGAAGGTAGTGAGAAAAGAGGTGATCAAACTCTTTAATAAGAATTGGAAGAGACACCGGAAGCTAAAGTTTGACAAGAGACATAGAGATTCTATCTCTCAGGAGAATCAAAGCTTCAAAGAGTTTCTAACATGGCTCCATGGTTTGGGCCAAATCTGGGAATGGTGGCTCCAAACACCAAGGCAGCCAATACCACCAGATCCTCCAATTGCTGAGTCATCCCACGCTGCTGAGTGGGATGACATGGAGGTTTGACTTTATCTCCTTGCTGACGGAGATTTTGTACATTAGTTTATTTTTCTGTTTTGTATTTTAGTTAGTATATTTTTCTCTGATGTTTTAAGGTGCGCATTATAGTCTCTTCTATATGCCACTGCTTGTTCCATTGTGCAGGTTTTCCTTCTTGTGGTTTAATTATTGCTGAGGACAACAATGCTCTAAATCTGGGAATGGTGGGCTTGCGCCTTAGAACTGCAATTCTTCTATCAGGGGAGATATCCTAACTCTTTTCATTTTCTTAGTTATTTTTTATAGTTATTTGGTGTGCCATTAAAAAAAATAAAAAAAAATGTGTGTTTTGAACAAATCCCAGGTTTAAATGTGCTCATCTTGTTAATGTACATGATTAAATTCTTGGAATATATTGTATGACTTTCTGACATAACATTGCATAGGCATAATTAGATTGCATGATTGCTCGTTTGTCTGAATTAATATTGTGAAATTCTGATAATGTCTGAGGTCAATTTTCTTGAGTCTGCATTGATACCATAGCTGTGAGGTTTTGAGCCTAAACACTGAAATTTTTGTTGAGAGGTCTCACTGTTGTAATACTCTAGAACTTGATTTGTTTCTCTATTATGCATGCATTGATTGATATGATAAAGGCATTTTGTTCTTAATTGCTATTGGCCAAAATAACTCACCTGTATGAGATTTTCCCCTTGCTAGCCCTTTGAGCCTGAACTTAATTCTTGATAAATGACCTGTGGCCTGATTGATGGCTTAGCCTATATCCATTTTTCGTGACTTACCTTGATTGAGATTGAATCATTGAATGTGTTGAAAATAAAATAAAGAAATTGAGGTAAGCTCCACAAAGGTCAAGTGATTAAGGGATATTGAAAAAAAAAATCATCTATGCCCTAATAAAAAAAAAGGAAAAGAGTAAAAGGTGGGCTGGAAGGAATTAATTCCCGAAATTCTGTGGGGATGTTAGTGGAGCAAAAATCATTGAATTGAATGTGTTAAAGTGAAATAATATCAGTTTTCAATCTCATTGTTGTTTGAGCTACTATCCATATATTCCTACCCTATTACCCCGGCCAAGTTACAACCTGTGAAGTCCTTTTGATCAATTAATGCATGTGTGTGATTCTTCATTTTTAAGAATTTTTTAGAATATGATCAAGCCTATGGTAGTGTTATAGCTTTGAGTGATTGAGTGCTCATTATACCCTTAAACACTGAGTGTTGAGTGAATATTATTTATCTGTGTGAGGGGTAACCAATGTAGACTTGTATCTCTAAGAAGCTGATGACATTATTGGGAGTTTATGATGTTGAGTCAGGCATGCATGGCATATTGTGTCTGAGAGTGTCTCTGGAATGTTATGTTGGATTAATTAAATATGTCCTGGACTGAGTCTTTTACATTGCTGGGGACAGCAACGTTTAAATCTGGGAATTATTTGATATGCGATCAGCATATAAGGAATTGTAAGATAAAAAGAGGAAGAATGTTACTTAATCTGATGCAAGAAAAGGGCAAAATCACTGTTAATTTGTCAAATATCTTAATCTGAAGTTATATACTGATTTTATGTTGATTTCATAGGAGAAATGCACAAATTAGAGCTGAAAAGGACAAAGTGAAACTAAAGGCCCACGCTACGAGCGTGGGAATGGCGCTTGCAGCATCAGAGGATCGCGCAACTGTTGAATTCAGATTTTAAATTCGAAATTTGAATTCAATTTTATTTTAATTAAATCTTTCCGTTAAACGTTTCTGTAATAAATTCATACTTTAATATTTCCGTTAAACGTTTTTGTAATAAATTCATACTTTAATATTTCCATTATAACGTTTATGTAATAAATTGTAAGGTTTCCGTTATACGTTTCAAGGTCAAATAAAGGAGCAGGAAGAAAATCAAACAGAAGCTCCACGCTTCAAGCGTTCAATTCAACGCTTGAAGCGTAGGAAAAGACCCAAGACAGTAAGTCTACGCTTCAAGCGTAGAACCCTACGCTTGAAGCGTAGACAAGGAGAAAACAGGCAGAAGCCCCACGCTTGGAGCGTAGATCCTGCGCTCCAAGCGTAGGGTTGAAATGGACAGCTGTCAGTTGCGAGGAAAGGAGAATTCTGAGGTGTATAAAAAGGGCACAAGGCAACCCTAAAGACACACTATTCATTCTGGACAAAATTCTAGGTCATTCGGAGGCGGAAGCTCTGGAGATTGGGAGATGGATCTCTTCTTCTACCTTTCTGTAGTTCTTGTAGTTGTATGTTTTCATTTGAATATTGGATTTTAGCCATGATAATGGTTGGCTAGAACCTCTTTGCTGTGGTTAGGATCACGATCCCTTGTGAACCCCTGATACAATGGATTGAGTTTTTATTGATATATTTATCTTTTGAATTTCGTTCTATTCTGATCGTATTGTTATTGTTATTATTAGATCCGATCAATCTAGTAAGTGATAATAAATCTGAGGATTAGGGCCAACAAGAGGGATCTGCGGTCTTTAATCTAGAAAGGGAATAGAACGACGGTATGAACATGATCTAGGGATAGACATGATTCATATTGTAGATGTTTTAATTATCGATCTTTATGCTTGATCTCATATAGGGCACCTCAAGGAATTAGGGTTCTATATGAGATTAAAGGGTTAATTCTTCAAGGGATTGAGAATTAACTACTGATACTTTTATCTGATAATTATCTAATTTCACGATATATATATTAATATTTAACTTAATCCAGAGTAAAAGGTGGGGATCATCGGTGAGTGTTCTCTAACTGCAGCGTTTTTCTCATAAATTTTCAAACCCTTGTTTTGTTGGATTCTTAATTATTCGAAAAGAACAAAAACACGTCTTTTATTTTACAAATCAAATTCCCACACAATCCTGACATTCGTGTCAAAAACCTCTTGGAATATTTAATCTTAAAAAGAATAGTTTAATTGATTTAGACACACTCTCTGTGGATACGAACTTTACTTATCATTTTATTACTTGCGCGATTCGGTACACTTGCCGATTCACGTCAGAAGGTATTGTCAGCCCATAGCTCGTCTGTATTTCCCAATTTTTTTGGAAGGATGTCCAAACCCATTATACTATCGAGTGACTCTTCCTTTAGTTATGACAGTAGCTTCAAATCGGCTGAGTCGAGAAGCCCTAATTCGTTTTTTCCTAATTCATCGCGCGATTCTTCTTGTTCCATCGCGCATGAGTCTTCAGTTCCCAAAAGTCCTAGTCCATTGTCTTTGAATGTGATTTATCCAGCCGGATACCCTTTTAAGAAGCGAAATTTTGATAACTATATACCTATTTCGACTGACTTGTCTTCTTCCACTGATTCCTCTTCTTCTGAATCATATTTCTTTTCTCCTCGTATAAAAGAGATTATGGCAAAGCGTGGTGCTCGGGATAAGAAGATTGTCACAACGCTTCTTGGTGGCAAGAAGAAGGCCGTACAAATTGGTGTGGAAGACGAAACTTCAGAAACACGATCCTTTAATAGGCAGAGCATCCGGGATGTGGATCTCCTAGATTGGGTGGCTGACCCAGTGTTGAAGACTGAGTCAGTTTTTAGCTCTCCAAGAGAATTGGCAAAAGTAACCGCAGCCCTCCATCTGACCCCGGATAAGGCTTTTGATGATCAGTGGGAGATCGGAGTCGACCCGAAGAATGAGCGCATTTGTTCATCGCGAGCCGAGGGGTCATCCCGACACTTTATGATGATGTACTCGTATTATTTCTTGTCCATAAGTGTTCGTCTTCCTTTTTCTCCATTTGTTTGTAAACTATTGGCGCATTTGAATGTGGCACCTTCACAACTAACCCCCAATGCTTGGGGTTTTATTAAGGTATTCGAGATGGTGTGCTCAGCCTATGGCCTCTTCCAATCCGTAAAAGCATTTTTATATATGTTTAGCGTGATGCCTTTCGCAGCAGCTGGATATCATTGAGGAGCAAACACAAATTCTGTGAATCATACTGTAGAAAAATTAACAAGTGGACCACTGAATATTTCAAAATCTATATTGCCGGAGGTACCACGCTGATTTTTCTAGGCGAAGATGGGGCCCCTATCTTCCCCCTGTACTGGTCAGAACATCCATCAAGCAGTTCCATATTGAGCTATAAATTTACGGATCTGAGTGAGCTAGAGCAGCAAACGGTGACTGCTTTAGGTAACATCGCACGTGAAGCTGCTAGGACAGGCGCGCTGGACAGATATACCATTTTAAACGAATACTCTGAAAATGATATTCGAGCTTACCTGGGTACTGTGTAACCTTTCCCATTTGTGTGCCAATTTGTCTTAATGTCTATGTAACATGATATGTCAATTTTTAATGAAGTATGCTTAATCAGCCATTTCTTTGTTTTGTGGTGCTTTTGCAGATAGTATAAAGATGGCACCTGTAAGCAGGATGGAACAAATTGCTGCCAATCGATCAGCTCGTGCTGGCTCTTCCTCTTTATCTCACCCAATCAATATTGCTACTGCTATTACGGAGTCAAGTGATCACGCCGCCGCGCAGTTAAAGTCTCCCTTGAGGCTGCGTACCCCTCCTATCCCTACACGAGAATTTTCCCCTCCAAAAGTGGTGGAAGAGGACACCACAAGGGGGAAGAAAAGATCCTTTGAAACGATGGCCGAGGGAACAGCTATAGGGTGGCCAGATTTTGAGTGGAGAGTTGAGACTGACCTGCGTACTAAGGGCAGAGACTTTGGTTTACATCTGGAAGCTTTGCCGCGAGAACAATGGTGACAGCTAGCCCAAGGTTTGATCGCGGCTAGTCGATTTATGATGACCGCGCCTGGTAAGTATTGATGGTTGGCTTCTTGTTTGTTTGTAAATGTACCATCGCGGTTGTATGTATAACCGTTTTGTAATATGTGCCATATTCGGTGGATTTCCAGAAGGAACGCATTGAGGAGCTGAAGGCAGAGAATGCTCAATAACGCGCTGATGCTGATGCCAGACGGAAGACTTTTGAAGATGAAGTTGCATCGCTGAAGGCAGAAATGGAGAAAAAAGAAGCTGACCTGAAAAAACTAACATCTGCCAACAGAAGCTTGGGGGCAAAGAAGATTGATCTGGTGAAGCGCGTTCTGGAACTTAAAGGAAATGCTGATACCTGGGTTGATGAAAAGGCCTACTTGACCAATGAGGTGAAGAGGTATTAGGATTTATTTGAGAAGGAAGTGGAGGCTACCTTCGTGAACGTCATGGAGCAAGTGCGATTCTTCAACCCCTCTGCAAAGCTGGAAAATGTGCACTTCTATCACTACTTCAAGGATGGGATACTGATGACCCTGAATGAGCAAATTTAAGAAGTCCCCGTTGAGCTGCTTAGCGCAATGGAGACAGATACTACCGTACCATCCTTGCAAGAACCATCGCCTCAAGGTCCTTCCGGTGTCAATGCTGATCACGATATCGAGGTTGACACACCTCAGGATATGTCTATCCAAACCGTCTGACCTTCTACAATGCTGCTGATGTCTTCATCTTTTTTATTTCTTAACTTTGCTTCAATCGTATGTAAATTTATAAAGGGATGTTCCCCATAACAATGATGTGTGGGATTAGATATGTATCCACCAAATTTTGAAGTTTCTGAACTTTAAGTTTTTACTAAATAATCATCTTTTGCAAAATGAATGCTTGTGTTGCTAACTGCTGATTGCCTTTCGTGCAATGGGGTATTACCCTTTTCCTCCTTCTTCGTTTTGTTCTTCTCGTTCTTTGCATGTTGGTTGATAGTTAAATCGCGGACGGTGGTGTAACCCAGGTGAAGTATATTCCATCTGAGGTGTATAAAAATGTACGTTATACCGCGATCGTTTGTAAGAGCACGTCGTGCTTTATAATAAAGAAATTCCTTAAGTATTGAATCCTGGAAAGAGTCTGTATGCGTTTGTACGGGCTATATCTGGGATTTATAGTGTGTACGCACTATGGCGCTTAAACACTCTGACTGCATGCTGTTAGGCAAAAGATTTATATGTCAATATGCCAAGTATGTTGCATACCTTTGATTGTTTAAGCTGTGGCATTTGAGGCATGTAGAATCGCGATATGTCCTTAGGGATCGCGATATGCACAGTTTTGACCTGCTGAGGAGATCTTTTGTTGAAGAGTCTATTTCTTGAAAGATTCATGAGAGAATCTTGTAGGTTGAAAGGAACCGTAAGAGGTTTCCTGTAAACTGGAGGAGCCGTGAGAGAACCCTTTGCTGGTAGAAACCATGAGTGGTTTCCTGTAGATTGGGGGATTCGTGAGAGAATCGTGTAAGTTGATAGGAACCGTGAGAGGTTTCTTGTAAACTGGAGGATTCATGAGAGAGTCTTGTAAGTTGATAGGAACCGTGAGAGGTTTCCTATAAATTGGAGGATTCATGAGAGAATCCTGTAAGTTGATAGGAACCGTGAGAGGTTTCCTGTAAATTGGAGGATTCGTGAGAGAATCCTGTAAGGACCGTGATAGGTTTCCTGTAAATTGGAGGATTCGTGAGAGAATCCTGTAAGGAACTGAAAGTAAACTGGCCTTTGAAGGCCGATGCATGTAAGGTGTAAAACAAAAATTTTACTGCGGAACATACATGCACACATAGGTTCATGCTTTAAGACAGCATGATGTTACCTTGTTTTTGGCCTGATCAGTCAGGGAGATCAGATGTCAGGCTTGAAGGGTTCAAACCCTCTAATGGTGATCCACACCACCGTTCGTCAATGATGCAAGAACCCTTTCTTGAAAGCCACCAGATGAACACCACAGTGAGGCTTGCTATGCGCACAAGTCGTGAAGGTGGAGGCTAGGTATTCTGTTTGGAAAGGTGTAGTGAGCTACCCTACAGAATGGTGCATAGATGGAGGAGAGTTGGCTAGGTTTTTCACAAAACCCTAAGGTGAGGAACAAGTCATATATATGCGCACACTTGGAGAGGAGGAGGGAATTAAATCATTCAAAATGAAAAACAAACTTTCAAATCTCTTTGAAAGTTGCGCATAGAACAGTGAGATAAGGTGGAGCTGTTGCAAAACTAACTTTCCCAACAACCTCCAATCTTATCCACATGAAATTAAGTTCAAAATAATTTAAACTTAAATTCATAAACTATCATATAGTATATACTTCTCATGCGCATAATTCAACCCTAGAAGGGGTCCAAATACATTGAGTAGTTGCATTCAAAATTTGAATCAACTCACCCACTGATTCCCTCAACCACCAAATCTGAATGGAGGTTTGTTTTAAGTGATAAGATAACATTCTTATCACCTAAAAGTTGCGCACCAAACAGCCAAGGGAGTGCCTCCAAAGATGCTTCTTGATCCAAGGAATATGCTCCAATAAGATCCTGTCTTATCCTTTTGTTATGAAACAACTTTTCAAAACCAATTCAAATTCGAATTCAAACACTTGAATTCAAACGTTCAAACATTCAAATTCAAAATTCAAAATTCGAAATTTCAAATTTCAAATTCAAAATTCGAATTTCAAAATTCAAATCCAAATTCAAATTTCAAATTTCAAATTTCAAATTTCAAATTTCAAATTCAAAATTCGAATTTCGAAATTCAAATTCTAAATTCAAATTTCAAAATTCAAATTTCAAATTCAAGATTCGAAATTCAAATATTTGATTATTAATTTAACTAATTAAACTAATTAGTAATGGCTTGGACTATCCAAGCCCATTATTAAACTCCATGCACCACCCACCCATTTAGGTGGGCTTCCAAACAGCTTCTTGGGCTAATAACATTATTAGGCCCAATACCTTTAAAGCTAGTCCATCATGACTACAAGGTGTTAGTGTGTGACCCATTAGGTCCAACTTAGCTTCTGACATAACTGGGCTTGGGCCCAACAAGCCCACAACCCAATTAATGACAACACAGAGCACTAGCAATGCTTTGTTGCCCCAGAACTAGTCAGATTAATGACTTGATCAACCTATTGCACATATTTGGTTACCGTATGTATTTCCCTTCGTCTCGGTTATCTTCCCATTAACCTAGGGTAAGGAAATGTATCAACCCCTGCGGTTTAGGGTAAGCTTTATTCGAAATAGGGAATCTTCAATTTACTGACTCTAAAGGCAGATCATCTCATGATCTCTTTTACTATGCATAGATTCCCGAGTCCCTGTAAATGTCATCCCGATTTCTCCGGTTTACAGATAACCTAATCTCTCACAGAGATTTGACGAATTCCTTTAGCTTATTACCCTAGCCCTGTGCCCTTTAAGGACACGCCCAACAGTATACCTATGAGTCTCCATGTTTCAGGCAGACGAGGTATACAATCAAAACATGCCTTCAAGAACACAGTCTAGGTAATAACTTCTGGTCTAAGGAAAGACATACCCAAACATAAAGAGATTACTCTAATGACACTATCTGTGAGATTTCCTCATAGAGTCTCTTTTTGGGTCTGTTCAGTGCGAGCTATACTCTTATAGGTCCACCCACGACTTTAGCTAAGATATCTCCATATCTGCAGCTCATGAGGTCTTTACCTTGTATCCATATACAAGTAGATAAGTCGTACTAGTCTTTACTCGAGATCACTGTTCCCCAAACTCAGTGTCTCTAGACTAGGAACATATAATTAGGAATAGACATGCAATATCCTTGAATCCTCATGATCGTGATCTCATCACAGATACTCAAGTGATACCTGTTCTATTCCAAGGGGTTTATCCAGTTCGTTCATATAATATTAACAGTAATATCGAGACACAATATGAAACTGAATAAATAGTGCTTTCATTTATTTGCGACAAACAAAGTTCTACATCTAGTGTCCTTTATTTAATCAAAAGATTGTCTCTAGGACACCCATATGCTAACAAGCTCCCACTTGGCCTAGAGCCAATCAGACCTAAGTCGTATGCCCAAAGCCTCATAATGACTATCATGTTTTCTCTGAGAAACAGCCTTTGTCAGAGAATCGGCCAGGTTATCGTCTGTGGGAACATAATCCATTTTTACATCATTCCTATCAATGATTTCTCTAATCAAATGATATCTGCGGAGCACGTGTTTAGATCTTTGATGAGACCTAGGTTCCTTTGACTGCGCAATGGCTCCAGTGTTGTCGCAAAGCAACTGTATGGGCTCATCCACGCTTGGAACCACCCTTAGTTCATTTACGAACTTCTTGATCCACACTGCCTCCTTAGCTGCTTCTGAAGCAGCTATGTATTCAGCCTCTGTCGTTGAGTCTGCTGTTGTCTCCTGCTTGGAACTTTTCCAAGACACTGCCCCACCATTTAAGGTGAATACGAATCCTGACTGTGACTTGCAGTCATCTTTGTCACTCTGAAAGCTGGCATCAGTGAACCCTTTCACTGTTAACTCATTAACCCCACCATAGACCAGAAACGCATCCTTAGTTCTTCTTAAGTATTTAAGGATGGTTTTGACTGCCGTCCAGTGACCCTCTCCAGGGTCTGACTGGTATCTGCTCGTAATGCTTAAAGCATATGAGACATCTGGTCTCGTACATATCATGGCATACATGATGGATCCAATAGCCGAAGCGTATGGAATTCCACTCATGCGATCCTTCTCAGGCTGTGACTTAGGACACATAGCCCTTGATAGGTGTACCCCATGACTGACAGGAAGAAAACCCCTTTTCGACCCTTCCATGCTAAACCTCTTTTGCATTTTGTCAACGTACGTGGATTGAGATAAACCCAGCAGCCTCTTGGATCTATCTCTATAGATCTTTATACCGAGTATAAAGGTTGCCTCTCCCAAATCCTTCATGGTAAAGTTTTCTGAAAGCCACTCTTTCGTTATTTTTAATGTGGGGATGTCATTTCCTATTAGCAATATGTCATCTACATAAAGCACTAGGAAAACGACATTACTCCCACTAACCTTTCTGTAAACACAAGGTTCATCCTCGTTCTTGATAAAACCGTTACTCTTAACGACTTCATCAAAACGTATATTCCAACTCCTTGATGCTTGCTTTAGCCCATATATTGACCTTTGTAGTTTGCATACCATATGCTCCTGATCTTTGTTTTCAAAGCCTTCAGGTTGTGTCATGTACACTTCCTCCTTCAAGAACCCATTCAAGAAGGCGGTCTTGACATCCATTTGCCAAATTTCATAGTCGTGGTATGCTGCTATTGCAAGCATGATCCTAATAGATTTGATCATGGCAACTGGTGAGAAAGTTTCATCATAGTCAACTCCTTGTCTTTGACGATACCCTTTCGCCACCAACCTAGCTTTGTAGGTCTGAACGTTGCCATCTGCATCAGTCTTTCTTTTAAAGACCCATTTATTACCGATAGGAACTATTCCTTGCGGTTTAGGAACCAAGGTCCATACCTTGTTCTGATACATCGAATCCATTTCAGATTCCATGGCTTCAAGCCATTTTGAGGAGTCAACATCTTTGACCGCCTCCTCGTAGTTACTTGGTTCATCATCCTCAACAGTTTGCTGATTCTCAATCACAAACCCGTACCTTTCAGGTGGATGGATGACCCTCGTAGATCTACAGAGTTGTGTGTTTACTTCTCCATTCGAGAACGTCGCCTGCGGAGCAGACTCGGGTTCCTCAATCTGTTCTTGTGGATCTTGCACTTCTTCAAGATCAATCTTACTCCCACTGCCTCCTTGAGAGATCAAATCCTTCTCAAGGAACTCAGCATTCTTTGACACAAACACTTTGTGTTCTTCCATGGAGTAGAAGTAGTATCCCTTAGTACCTTTAGGATACCCCACAAATAGACATTTAGTACTCTTAGCACTAAGCTTGTCTGATGTCAACGCTTTGACATAAGCTGGCGATCCCCATACCCTGAGGTAACTCAGGTTGGGTCTCTTACCACTCCATATCTCATATGGTGTGGTCTGAACAGATTTAGACGGTACCCTATTTAGAAGGTATGCCGCTGTGTCTAAGGCATATCCCCAAAACGATTTTGGAAGTTGAGTCTCACTCATCATAGACCTAACCATGTCTAACAAGGTCCTGTTTCTCCTTTCGGAGACACCGTTTTGGTGTGGTGTGTAAGGAGCGGTAAATTGTGAGAGAATTCCATTTTCTCTCAGATAACCATGAAACTCGTGGCTCAAATATTCACCACCACGATCTGATCGTAATGTCTTAATCATCTTGCCACGCTGTTTCTCCACTTCATTCCTAAACTCTTTGAACTTTTCAAAAGCTTCAGATTTATATCTCATTAGGTATATATACCCAAATCTTGATTTGTCATCTGTAAAGGTAATGAAATAAGAATATCCACCTCTAGCCTCAATAGACATTGGGCCACATACATCAGTATGAATGAGTTCTAATAACTCACTAGCCCTATGACTCTCAAGCCCTTTGGGCTTGTGTTGAATCATTTTCCCAGCTAGACAAGATTCACACTGTCCATAGGATTCCAAATCCATGGAGTCCAGGTATCCATCTCTATGCATCCTAGACAATCTTGTTTCATTTATGTGCCCTAGTCTACAGTGCCAAAGATAAGATTGATTATCCGTCCTAGGTCGTTTCACATCTATATTGAGCACTTCATTTCCCATTTCCAACACATACAATCCATTTATTAAAGAAGCAGTACCGTAAACCATATCATTCAAAATGATAGAAAAAGTACCATCCCTAATACTGAAAGTATATCCATCTTGTTCTAAACAAGAAATTGAAATAATGTTTCTAGAAATTTGCGGAACATAAAGACAATTATTCAAATGCAATAAAAGGCCCGTAGGCAAAATAAGGTCAGCATCTCCAACTGAATGAGCAGCAACTCTTGCTCCATTACCAACGCGGAGATCTACCTCGTTTCTATCCAATCTCCTTGGGCTCCTAAGTACCTGCAACATATTGCAGATATGAGAACCGCATCCGGTATCCAATACCCATGAGGATGGATTAGCATAAGAATAATTTATCTCAATCATGAAAATGCCTGAGGCAGAAGCATCACCATGCTTCTTGTCCTTCACATTGTTCAGGTAGTCTGGACAATTCCTCTTCCAATGGCCTTTCTTGCCACAATGGAAGCACTCAGCATCACCCTTGTCCTTAGGTGCCTTCTTACCCTTCTTCTTCTTGGATTTTCCTTTGGGCTTAAGGGGGTCACCTTTTGCAGGCTCCTTACCCTTTCCCTTGGCCTTGCTAGGCCCACCAATCAAAAGAGCCTGTGTCCTATCCTTCTTGATAGACACTTCAGCTGTTGTTAACATGCTTAACAACTCAGGCAAGCTCACTTGCATCCCATGCATATTGTAATTCATGATGAATTGACTGAAGGAAGGTGGAAGTGAGGTGAGGACTAAGTCATTACTTAGCTCGGCATCCATGATGAAGCCTAGGTTTCCTAGCTTCTCAATCAGCCCGATCATCTTGAGAACATGGCTGCCAACAGACATGCTCTCAGTCATCCTACAAGAGAACAGTTCTCTTGAGGCCTCATACCTCTCATGCCTGCCTTTAATATCATACAACTCCTTGAGATGTACGATAATAGAGGGAGCATCCATATGCTCATGCTGCTTTTGCAGTTCAGGCGACATGGATGCCAACATGATGCATACTGCCATCACATTGTCATCCAAGTGCTGTTGATGGGTTACGAAATCAAATTCCGCAAACCCTTCTTCCCCTTCCCGTGGAGCTACGGGTATTACAGCATCTAAAACGTAGGCAATCTTTTCGGCCCTTAGAACTATTCTTAGGTTCCGATACCAGTCCATAAAATTTGAACCGGTCAGTTTATTCGTATCGAGTATTGAACGCAGTGACAGTGGATTAGTCATACTATAAGCTGAAAAGGATGTAAAGATAGTTTTAGTTAATATACGGTTATGTAGTTAAAAGCAAATTATTAAAGACTTGAAATAATTTGCCCCTCCCACTATTTTATCTAAGTCAATGACCCTTCCTTTTGACTTAGGGTTAATCTACTTTAGATTTTACCTTAGTGGGATTAAGAGTGCGATTATTTATTTTAACCTCCGTCTGAGACCGCAAGATTAATTTAAATAAAGGGTTGATCTTTATCAACAGTATCTCATACCCTCTCTTAACATTAGGTTGACAACTCTTTGTCACTTAGTGGTGCATCTCATGCAACCAACCTAGCACCATTACCCTAAGCACATAAGCCCGGCTGTGCCTGCAACTTATGTCTTAGTTAAGCATTAAACCAGCACCCTAAGTGTCTTACACTTCAAACACTACTCTAGCCCAACGAAATAGTGGGTCCCAACTGAGTTGTGGAGCACCACTATGTAGAAGAGTTTTGAGTAGCATTGGTGGTGGGAGGTAATCATATGCTTAATTATTTATTCCTTTTAAGGGTTCCTTTTATCTTGGGGTTAATTAGGTCCCATCAAACGCATATTGTAAGTTATCATGCTAGTCGTTACCTATGTCAAACATCTATCGGTATACACTAGTCGCTTTTGGACAAACATAATAACCATACAAAACGCGGTTTGCCCAATTCATGCATACTAGACGTTCTAATCATACATGCATATAAACAGTTTATATTGAGATAGCCATGGTGCTCGCGCTTTTGTCCCTTTTTGCTTCTTTAAGCAACGGCCGCTTGTCGTCTATACGCCACTAGCCTATTTCTCTAATTACAAATAATTAAAGAAACTCCATAACATTTTGGAGGAACAAAATTACAAAATTTAAATTACAAATACACTTGTAAATTAAAATGCGCGATTACACATTAATTTAAAATTCAAAAAATTCAAATCCGGGCACCATGACCATCCCCTTCCTGTTTGTACCTGAAAAGTTCAAAACTTGCAAACACAAACATTATATTATCACATAACATTTTCACATGTATTTTGACATTTAACATTTAAACATCAAAATAACATCTAGATTCATAATCTTAAATTTCTCATTGGCCGAATTTAAAAACAATTTCAATTCAAATTTTGTTAATTCTTTCTTAAAGAAAACAAAATTAAACCATGCATGTAGCCATATATCCCTACATGGCCGAATCATATAGGTGACTATATGATAAATTTTGTCACGAAATTTCATGCATATAAACATGACACAATTCATGGAGAAAAATAAGAAATCATTCAAGGTACTCTTAGTACCCTCCATGGCCGAATCTACCCTTTCAAAAAGGGTGTTCCTTTTAAAACTTTCATAAAGAAAAAGAAACTAAACCATGATGCATAATGTTTTATGAACACAGAATCAAATTTTCATGTTCATAAAAACAAAAACTTTAACACTTTAAAGGATTTGTGATTCAAAATCCACATGCAGAATTTAAACTTTAACCCTTTAAAGATTTTTGACCGTGAAAAACTCTTTTCACAAACAAGGTACCATCACCCGTCGATGGTAAAGCAACCGGGCTCTGATACCACTTGAAAGTAAACTGGCCTTTGAAGGCCGATGCATGTAAGGTGTAAAACAAAAATTTTACTGCGGAACATACATGCACACATAGGTTCATGCTTTAAGACAGCATGATGTTACCTTGTTTTTGGCCTGATCAGTCAGGGAGATCAGATGTCAGGCTTGAAGGGTTCAAACCCTCTAATGGTGATCCACACCACCGTTCGTCAATGATGCAAGAACCCTTTCTTGAAAGCCACCAGATGAACACCACAGTGAGGCTTGCTATGCGCACAAGTCGTGAAGGTGGAGGCTAGGTATTCTGTTTGGAAAGGTGTAGTGAGCTACCCTACAGAATGGTGCATAGATGGAGGAGAGTTGGCTAGGTTTTTCACAAAACCCTAAGGTGAGGAACAAGTCATATATATGCGCACACTTGGAGAGGAGGAGGGAATTAAATCATTCAAAATGAAAAACAAACTTTCAAATCTCTTTGAAAGTTGCGCATAGAACAGTGAGATAAGGTGGAGCTGTTGCAAAACTAACTTTCCCAACAACCTCCAATCTTATCCACATGAAATTAAGTTCAAAATAATTTAAACTTAAATTCATAAACTATCATATAGTATATACTTCTCATGCGCATAATTCAGCCCTAGAAGGGGTCCAAATACATTGAGTAGTTGCATTCAAAATTTGAATCAACTCACCCACTGATTCCCTCAACCACCAAATCTGAATGGAGGTTTGTTTTAAGTGATAAGATAACATTCTTATCACCTAAAAGTTGCGCACCAAACAGCCAAGGGAGTGCCTCCAAAGATGCTTCTTGATCCAAGGAATATGCTCCAATAAGATCCTGTCTTATCCTTTTGTTATGAAACAACTTTTCAAAACCAATTCAAATTCGAATTCAAACACTTGAATTCAAACGTTCAAACATTCAAATTCAAAATTCAAAATTCAAATTTCAAATTTCAAATTCAAAATTCGAATTTCAAAATTCCAATCCAAATTCAAATTTCAAAATTCAAATTTCAAATTTCCAATTTCAAATTTCAAATTCGAATTTCGAAATTCAAATTCTAAATTCAAATTTCAAAATTCAAATTTCAAATTCAAGATTCGAAATTCAAATATTTGATTATTAATTTAACTAATTAAATTAATTAGTAATGGCTTGGACTATCCAAGCCCATTATTAAACTCCATGCACCACCCACCCATTTAGGTGGGCTTCCAAACAGCTTCTTGGGCTAATAACATTATTAGGCCCAATACCTTTAAAGCTAGTCCATCATGACTACAAGGTGTTAGTGTGTGACCCATTAGGTCCAACTTAGCTTCTGACATAACTGGGCTTGGGCCCAACAAGCCCACAACCCAATTAATGACAACACAGAGCACTAGCAATGCTTTGTTGCCCCAGAACTAGTCAGATTAATGACTTGATCAACCTATTGCACATATTTGGTTACCGTATGTATTTCCCTTCGTCTCGGTTATCTTCCCATTAACCTAGGGTAAGGAAATGTATCAACCCCTGCGGTTTAGGGTAAGCTTTATTCGAAATAGGGAATCTTCAATTTACTGACTCTAAAGGCAGATCATCTCATGATCTCTTTTACTATGCATAGATTCCCGAGTCCCTGTAAATGTCATCCCGATTTCTCCGGTTTACAGATAACCTAATCTCTCACAGAGATTTGACGAATTCCTTTAGCTTATTACCCTAGCCCTGTGCCCTTTAAGGACACGCCCAACAGTATACCTATGAGTCTCCATGTTTCAGGCAGACGAGGTATACAATCAAAACATGCCTTCAAGAACACAGTCTAGGTAATAACTTCTGGTCTAAGGAAAGACATACCCAAACATAAAGAGATTACTCTAATGACACTATCTGTGAGATTTCCTCATAGAGTCTCTTTTTGGGTCTGTTCAGTGCGAGCTATACTCTTATAGGTCCACCCACGACTTTAGCTAAGATATCTCCATATCTGCAGCTCATGAGGTCTTTACCTTGTATCCATATACAAGTAGATAAGTCGTACTAGTCTTTACTCGAGATCACTGTTCCCCAAACTCAGTGTCTCTAGACTAGGAACATATAATTAGGAATAGACATGCAATATCCTTGAATCCTCATGATCGTGATCTCATCACAGATACTCAAGTGATACCTGTTCTATTCCAAGGGGTTTATCCAGTTCGTTCATATAATATTAACAGTAATATCGAGACACAATATGAAACTGAATAAATAGTGCTTTCATTTATTTGCGACAAACAAAGTTCTACATCTAGTGTCCTTTATTTAATCAAAAGATTGTCTCTAGGACACCCATATGCTAACAGGAACCGTGATAGGTTTCCTGTAAATTGGAGGATTCGTGAGAGAATCCTGTAAGTTGATAGGAACCGTGAGAGGTTTCCTGTAAATTGGAGGATTCGTGAGAGAATCCTGTAAGGAACCGTGATAGGTTTTTGAAAATTGGAGGATTCGTGAGAGAATCCTATAAGTGGATAAGAACCATGAGAGGTATCCTGTAAACTGGAGGACTCGTGAGAGAATCCTGTAAGTTGATAGGAACCGTGAGAGGTATCTTGTAAACTGGAGGATTCGTGAGAGAATCCTGTAAGTTGAGAGGAACCGTGAGAGGTATCCTGTTGATTGGAGGATTCATGAGAGAATCCTGTAAGTTGATAGGAACCATGAGAGGTATCCTGTAAACTGGAGGATTCGTGAGAGAATCCTGTAAGTTGATAGGAACCGCGAGAGGTATCCTGTAAATTGGAGGATTCGTGAGAGAATCCTGTAAGTTGAGAGGAATCGTGATAGGCTTCCTGTAATTGTAAACTTAATGCAGAAATTGATTAATAGCAAAGGGAAATTGGCCAGTTTTATCTGAAATAATAATATGGAGAGAAAATAGTGTAAAGTCAACAATGTCGTAAGTCATGAGAGACTTAGCTATAAAATGTCTTAAGCTTGTCCGCGTTCCATGTGCGTGGGATAGTTAGGCCAAATAGTGTCTCAATGACATATGCCCCCTTATTAGTTTTACTGTGGACGCGATAAGGTCCTTCCTAGTTTGCAGCCAGTTTGCCCTGTCGCGCGTTCTTATTGCCGATGTCAGCTCTGCGTAGGACTAAATCGCCCACGGCGAAGCCTCGTCTGACGACCCTTAAGTTATAGCGTGCTGCAATCCTCTGTTTGAGCGCTAATTCTTTAACATGCGCGATCTCACGCATCTCCTCAATTGTGTCCAAGTTATAAAGTAATGCCTGCGAATTGCTGTCTGTGTTTGTGTACATCTTTCTCCATGATGGTTCTCTAATTTCCACAGGGATCATGGCTTCATTACCATAGACCATGCGAAATGGGGTTTCACCTATGGTTGAGTGTTTGGTGGTTCTGTAACCCCATAGCACAAAGTATAACTACTCAGGCCATTCCCCTTTAATTGCTTCCAATCTTATTTCTAATCCGCGTTTGAGTACTCGATTTGCAGCTTCTGCCAATCCGTTAGTTTGCGGCTGTTCAACCGACGTAAATCAGTGTTTGACATGTAAATCCTGAAGGATTTGATTGAATTTTCTGTCCACAAACTGTGTACCATTATCAGTTATAATGGTATGTGGGACGCCGAACCGACTGATGATTTGTCGATAGAAGAATCGACGAACCTTATTGGCAGAAATTGTGGCTAACGCTTCTGCCTCGATCCATTTGGAGAAATAATCAATTGCTACCCCATTGGTAGAATGGCCATGGGGATATCATTGATGATAATTCTTCGAGGGGAGCATGGTGTAAGTCTGCGTGCTCTTGACATTTGACACAATGCCGCACGTGTTTTTTAGAATCCTCTTCCATGGTGGGCCAGAAGTATCCTGCCCGGAGTAATTTTCGGGATAAAGATTTGCTTCCTATGTGGTGTCCGCCAATGCCCTCGTGTACTTCAGAAATTACGTATTAAGCTTGTTGGGGATCTAAGCATTTAAGCATGGGGGAAGAGAATCCATTTTTATAAAGCTAGTTATTGATGATGGTGTAGAAAGAAGCTTTACGCGCTAGCTTTTTAGCTGTGTGCGTTTCTTGTGGTGTTTCTCCGTTGAACAGATAATTACAGATTGGTGTTATCCAAGTTTCTTTGTCATCCAGTGGCATAGAGTCATCCTCAACCATGGATTGCGTGCTTTGGGATGGTTGCACTTGTCTTTTTGTTACGGCAATTATGATGCTAGGATTAGGAACACTCTGTTGGATCACCGTTCTGTTGTTTCCTGGTCCTTTTGTGCTAGCTAACTTGGGTAAGATGTCAGCTCTTGAATTTTGTTCTCTGGGGATGTGTTCCACTTTGAAGTTTCAGAATTCTGCCATAAGTAATCTTACTTTTTCCAGATATCTTATCATTAATGCCTCTTTGGCCTGGTAGCTTCGTTGAACCTGTTCAACTACCAACTGTGAATTGCTCTTGAGGGTTATATTTGTTGCCCCCAAGTCTTTGGCCATGGCAAGTCCTGCGAGGACTACTTCGTACTCAGCCTGGTTGTTAGAAGCTTTGAATCCAAAATGGATAAAGTGTTCCACGGTAATACATTGAGGGCTTTCCACGATTACACCTGCACCACTTTCTTTAATATTGGAAGATCCGTCAACGTAAATAATCCAGTCAAAGATGTTTTCACCCTCATGTAAATGTGTCATTTCGACCAGGAAGTCTGCTAATACTTGGGCTTTAATTGCCTGTCGCGGTTCATAGATGATGTCGTATTCTGACAACTCTATTGACCATGAGATCATTCGGCCTGATAAGTCAGGTTGTCTAAGTACTTGTCACAGGGGTTGATTCGTTCTAACTTTGATTGTGTGCCCCTAGAAATAATGGAGCAAGCGCCGCGATGTCAAGATCAACGCGAAAGCAACATTTTCAATCTGTTGATAGCGCAGTTCTGGTCCTTATAGTGCTTTTCTGACAAAGTATATGGGCTGTTGTTCCTGGGCTTCCTCTCGCAAGAGGGCAGCGCTTATGGCCTCATTACTGACGGAAAGGTATAGAACTAGGGGTTCATTAGGTAAAGGCCTAACCAAGACAGGTGGGTTGGCCAGATGCTCTTTGATGGCCAAGAACACTGCCTCGCATTCTGGAGTCCATTTGAAATTCGTTTGTTTACGTAAAAGCTTGAACAAGGGTGATGATTTTTGCGCTGACGCAGGAAGAAATCTGGTTAGAGTAGTAATTCTTCCTGTCAATTGTTGCAATTCTTTTAAGTTTCGCGGGCTTGTCATGCTGACAATGGCGTTGCACTTGTCAGGATTGGCCTCTATCCCGTGATGTGTAAGCATGAATCCTAGAAATTTTCCAGCAGGCACTCCAAACGCGCATTTAGCTGGATTGAGCCGTAGCCTATATTTGCGCAGTTGTTGAAATACCTGTGCCAAATCTTGAGGATGTTGTAAAGTAGTCATTGTTTTGACTATCATATCATCAATGTATACTTCAAGCATTTGGCCAATCTGCTGGCTGAAAACTTTGTTCATCATGCTTTGATAAGTGGCCCTATCATTTTTAAGACCAAATGGCATCATATTATAGCAATTGGTAGCTTTTTCAGTGATAAAAGCTGTGGCTTCCTCGTATGGAGTGAACATTGGAATCTGATTGTAGCCAGAATAAGCGTCCATAAAGGATAAGACTTGTTATCCTGCAGAATTATTGACCAGCTTGTCGATGGTGGGAAGTGGATAAAAATCCTTTGGACAGTGTTTGTTAAGATCTGTATAATCAATACACATGCGCCACTTTCCATTAGGTTTCTTAACTAAGACCACGTTAGAGAGCCAGGTAGAGTATGTGATTTCTCTGATTATTCCAGCATCAAGCAATTTTGATACCTCAGTTTCAACTACTTGTTGCTTTTCTGGGGAGATTTTGCGCTTTTTCTGCGCAATGGGTTTTGCTTTGGGATCCAGGGTTAGACGGTGACATATTATCCCTGGGTCAATCCCAGGCATGACAAGGTTGCCCACGCAAAAAGATCTCTAATATCTTGTAACACTGTTACCAACGCACTTTTCTTAGCTTCGGGGAGGTTTCTTCCAATTTTGGTGATGTTCGCAGGGAGTGGGCCTATTTGAAGGTCTTCCAACTCCCCATCAGGTTGTGGACGGGTATCGCGCAGATCATCGCGCATGTCAAGATCAGTCATATTCACTGATGCTTTGCTTTTGTCATCAGGTTGTAAAGGAGTTTTGGCTCTTAAACTGGTGTTATAATAGCTGCGCGCTGTTTTCTGATCTCCTCTGATGGCCACTACCGTGCCAGACTTGTTACGGAATTTCATCAATAGATGAGGCATAGAAATGATTGCCTTTAATGCGGCAATAGTTGGTCTTCCCAGGATGATATTATACGCATATGCGTATTCATTGACATAAAATTCTACTTTGATAGTTTGCGCGAGAGGCATGTTTCCAAAAGTGACCCATATTTCAATGGTGCCTTTAGGCTGTACGCATTCTCCTACAAAGCCAATTAAGTCCGAACATCTATGGAGAAGATGTTCCTCTGGGATGTGCATTGCGCAAAAGGCATCCCAAAAAATAATATCAGCAGAACTACCATTATCAATCATAATACGTTTTACCTGGAGGTTAGCCATGCATGCTGAGATTACCAGCGGGTCATCATGATCTGGTATGATGTCGCCATAGTCATCATCGTTAAAACTGATGGCTTGTCGATGATCGCGCGAGTTTGATGGGCGTGTGTGATCGCATACCGTCATTAGTGATTTCAAATGCTTTTTCCATTGAGATTTGGTTGCACCTCCTCCCGCTGATCCACCGGCAATAGTGGCTACAATACCTGCCGCATTGTTAGGTAATATATCGCAGTGTTGCATCACAACTTGTTCTCTATTTCTTGGTGGAGTTCTGTGACGTCTATCATTCTGAGTTGTTCTGTCTTCTCTCTTGTCATTGTTGTGAGTAGAATTGTAATTTCTTCTGGGAAGCGCCCTTTGCTCGTTAGGATTAGAGTCGTGATCAGAACATCTATCGCGCTTTTGCTGCGTCTTGTATTCCCTGCAATTGGAAACAAATTCTTGGAGCTTGCCTTCTCTTATGAGTGCCTCAATTGTATTTCTGAGCGCGAGACATTCGTCGGTGGTGTGTCCTTTGTCATTGTGAAACTCACAGAATTTAGATTCATCGCGCTGAACTCCTTTTGACATTGGAGGAGGCCTGTTGACCCGGACATACCCTGTTTGGAATACTTCCTAGAAAATCCGCTTGGGAGATGTGTTCAACGGGGTATAGTTATCGTATTTCCCCCACTTTCTCCTTTGGCAAAATTTGCGTTGAAATTTCTTCTGGACATCTCTTTCAAAATTGTCTGTGTTAGTCCTGGTGTTGGATATATGTCGCGATCGCTTATAATCTTCAAGGTTGATGAATTTCTCTGAACGCGCACGCAATTCTTCTATGGTGCGAGGTCGCTGTTTGGCTGGCGACATAGAAAAAGGTCCTTCCAGAAGTCCTTCAGTGATGATGTGTAGTGAGACTTGTGGATCTAAATCTCGGACCAAAAGTGCTTCATCAAAGAATATGTTTAGATAATCGCGCAGAGTTTCATTTGACTCTTGTCGAACTGCTTTGAGCGCGTGAGTGGATTTGTATTGCATTTTATAACACCTCATATATTTAAAAGTGTATTTTAATATTATATTGTTAAAGGAAAATTGGTGGATTAGTGAAAAATCCAAGAATTATGGCCAAAATGGGCAAAAAGGGCAAAATGGTAATTGACCAGCCGTGTATTTTGAGGCATAAATACTGAGTTAGAGATTTCAAATGACAAAAGTAATGCTGGAAATGGAATCAGGGCGGAAAATTGAGTGAATAGGCAAATTTGGGAAAAATTGATGAATAGTGATTTTTAAGTGTTAAAATACTGTGGTGTGAGTGTACCGATAGGTGTGAAATTTTTATCAATATTTTGGAGAAATAAAAATATGTCATGGACTGGAAAAATATGTAGATTAAGAATTTATGATCGGAATTTTTATCGGGATTAAAGTTAGATCGCGTGTGGGACCCGTGTGACCGAAGTCACTTAGCCCCCACCTCTTTTTCTTCTTTCCTTTCCTTCCTTTTCTTCTTCCTATGCGCGCCCTCCCCTGCTTGAAGAACAAAAAACCCCATTTCTTCACATTCTTGCCATTTCTTCATTTCTTCACCAAATCTCTTGATTTTGGTGTTGAAATCTATTGTAAACAACCTTCTAGATCCATTGGCAACACTCCCAAGCCTTGAATCCATCTCTGGGCTGCGTTTTTTGGGGCAAAACAGATCCGACCCATAGTGTTCTTGGAGCTTCTTGGAGTTTTTGGTCTTCTTATGGTTTAGTGAAGCCTTGGTGGTGATCATACAACACATTGTGAGTATATTTGTGGTATTTTTGTGGTTGATTTCATAGATCTAGGAATTTATGCTCAAAACCTTTAATTTTAGATGTGTGATGATAGAGAGCCCAAATGGAAAAATGCTATTAGATGAAAAGGCCTTAGAATCATGCTTATAAGCTAGAAATGCTATGATAATTTTTGGTGAGAAGGATAGGTTTTTAACTTAGGAAAAATTGAGGAATTTTCATGGAAAATGAGTTTTGGTGTAATTTGGATTTGATGATTGTTGTAGGGTGCCTCACACGGACGTGATTGTGAAAGGTTGATTGGGAGCATACGTTTGGAACGGATTGCTCGTATTGAGGTAAACCCTTGGAACTTGGGTTTAATCCCTAGTGTGCTCCACCACACCTAGTGGAAGGTTGTGGTTGGATTATGTGGTTATGACATGGTGTGATTGTGTGCTTGTATGCATATTGCTTGGATTGTATGAAAATTGTTTGGTCACTGGCCAGTTGACGTGTGGAGTTTGGACATCCGCTGGGTTCATCCTTGTGAGAATGCCAGTCGGGTTTTGCCGTGGGGTCGACTCTGGGAGCGGCACCAGGATGATCCAAACGTGGGACATCCGCCGGATAGGGCTCATGAGGAGTTCCGGTTGGGTTTTGCCATGGAGTCTTCTCAACCATGGGAGAGGCGCCAGGATTGTCTCGGGAGTTATATGATGGAGTCCTTGAACATGAATCCATGCGTGGATGTTCTTGGGTTGTCTCCAGTTGGTTGGTGATATTGTATTGCTTGCATATTACATGATGTCATATTTATACATTTTAGTGAGCCATGGAGTGGAGAGAGCCTCTAGCTCCATTGGTTTACTGAGATATATCCGTATATCTCACCCCGTGTTTGGGGGACCACATTTCAGGTCACTATGAGCCGGGAGGAGCTTCGGGCAAGAAGCCCGCTTAGTGGACAGTGGATTTGCATGCGGTGCATTGGGATTGCATGACATTTTGGAGGAGGACTATGGATTGCACATAGCATGACATTAGTATTTTGAGACTTAGGTCATGAACATATTGCATGATGTTATTGCCATGCTTTTTGTAGTGTTCATGATTGTATACTAAGTCTTATTTATGGTTTATTGTTCATGACATGGATAACTGTATATTTTGAGTGAGCATGGGACTTGTCCATTGCCACATTCATTGCACTTGAAGTCTTGATGATTCATGTTGTAAAATGGTCCATATTTGTATGTAAATGGCCATTACTTTGAGGACTTTGTAAATGATGTATGTTTTAAGGAAATTGCATGATGGAAGGGCCTAGAGCCTACATTAGGATGTGTTTAAGTGTTGTGTGGAGTACTAAGATGTTTGGGATGGATTACACAACCTTTCTTGGGCTTAAAATGCTGTAATCTGTCATTTTTACTGCATAGTAATCGATTACCCAAGCATGGTAATCGATTACCATGCAACAGGGGACGAAAATTGGCTACTGTCTTCACTGGTAATCGATTACTGAGCTTTGGTAATCGATTACCATGTGAGGTAATCGATTACCCAAAGTTGGTAATCGATTACCAGAACAGAGGAGGTCAAAATTTGGCTACTGCCTCATTTTTGACAGGTGGTAATCGATTACCACCCACTGGTAATCGATTACCACAGTGTAATTTTCGAAAATTCAGGTTTTTCTAGACTAAAAGAAAGGGGCTTAACTTGATGGGTAGAACTCCAAATGGTACGTGGTTTGAAACCACGCGTAGATAACGTAAAGGACTACAACTTGGTAAAATGTGGGAGTAAGATGGTGAGTTTAAATGAATTGAATAAAAAGAAGGATTAATGATGTTAGTAAAATGTATGATTCCGCGAATTGCATTTACAATTATAGTGTGGTTTTAATTGATTACGGAAAATGTATTGATGTAAGAAAAGGAAAATGATAAAAGAAAAATTTGCCCGTAATTTAATTAACCCAATCACTGTGATTGTAACTGCGCTTAATATCATAATCAATGTTAACAATACCGGTGTACAACGGGCTGTTACATTTTATGGTATCAGAGCAGTTTTGTGAGGGAACTCTGATTGTTTTTGTATGTTGTATCTTGTGTGCCATAGCTATCTGTGAACTATTTATGATTAATGTATATGTGATTCCTCAGTGTGGGTCTGATCAACTCATTCCTTTGTGTTACATGTACAGATATCATGAGTAGGGCGCGTGGTCGCCGTGGGGCACGTGGTGCAGGTCCTTTGCCACCGGATCCGGTCACTGCAGTCCTGAATACTCTGCAGGCGGAAACGGCTGCAAATAGAAACATGACTAAAAATGTAACAGCCCGTTGTACACCGGTATTGTTAACAATGATTATGATATTAAGCGCAGTTACAATCACAGTTATTGGGTTAATTAAATTACGGGCAAATTTTTCTTTTATCATATTCCTTTTCTTACATCAATACTTTTTCCGTAATCAATTAAAACAACACTATAATTGTAAATGCAATACGCGGAAGCATACATTTCTCTAACATCACTAATCATTCTTTTTATTCAATTCATTTAGACTCACCATCTTACTCTCACATTTTACCAAGTTATAGTCCTTTACGTTATCTACGCGTGGTTTCCAACCACGTATCATTTGGAGTTCTACCCATCAAGTTAAGTCCCTTTCTTTTTGTCTAGAAAAACCTGAATTTTCAAAATTTACACTGTGGTAATCGATTACCAGTGGGTGGTAATCGATTACCACCTGTCAAAAATGAGGCAGTAGCCAATTTTCTCAATCCTCTGTTCTGGTAATCGATTACCAACTTTGGGTAATCGATTACCTCACATGGTAATCGATTACCAAAGGCCAGTAATCGATTACCAGTGAAGACAGTAGCCAATTTTTCTTCCCCTGTTGCATGGTAATCGATTACCATGCCTTGGGTAATCGATTACTATGCAGCAAAATGACAGATTACAGCATTTTAAGCCCCAAAAAGGTTGTGTAATCCATCCCTAACCCCTTGGTACTCCACACAACACATAATCATGTCCTAATGTAGGCACTAGGCCCTTCCATCATGCATTTTCCTTAGATTAAACATCATTTACAAAGTCCTCAATTAATGGCCATTTACATACAAATATGGACCATTTTTACAACATGAATACCAAGACTTCAAGGCAATGAATGTGGCAATGGACAAGTCCCATGCTCACTCAAATATACAGTTATCCATGTCATGAATAATAAGCTATAAATAAGACTTAGAATACAATCATGAACACTAACAAAAGCATGGATATAACATCATGCAATATGTTCATGACCTAAGTCTCAAAATACTAATGGTATGCTATGTGCACTCCATAACTCCTCCAAAATGTCATGCAATCCCAATGCACCGCATGCCAATCCAATGTCCACTACACGGGCTTCTTGCCCGAAGCTCCTCCCGGCTCATAGTGACCTGAAATGTGGTCCCCCAAACACGGGGTGAGATATACGAATATATCTCAGTAAACCAATGGAGCTAGAGGCTCTCTCCACTCCATGGCTCACTAAAATGTATAAATATGACATCATGTAATATGCAAGCAATACAATATCACCATCCAACTGGAGACAACCCAAGAACGTCCACACATGGACTCATGTTCAAGGACTCCATCATATAACTCCCGAGACAATCCTAGAGCTTCTCCCATGGTTGAGAAAACTCCATGGCCAACCCAACCGGAACTCCTCAAGAGACCTATCCGGCGGATGTCCCACGTTTGGCTCATCCTGGAGTCGCTCCCAGAGTCGACCCCATGGCAGTCCAACTGGCACTCCGTCACGAAATGATCCAGCGGATGTCCAAACCCAACACACGTCAACTGGCCAGTGACCAAACAATTTTCACAAAATACAAGCAATATGCATACAAGCACACAATCACACCATGTCATAACCACATCATCCAACCACTACCTTCCACTAGGTGTGGTGGAGCACACTAGGGATTAAACCCAAGTTCCAAGAGTTTACCTCAATACGAGCAATCCGTTCCAAACGTATGCTCCCAATCAACTTTTCACAATTCCGTCCGTGTGAGGCACCCTACAACAATCATCAAATCCAAATTACACCAAAACTCATTTTTCATGAAAATTCCTCAAATTCCTCTAAGTTAAAAACCTATATTTTTCACCAAAAATTAACATAGCATTTCTAGCTTACAAACATGATTCTAAGGCCTTTTCATCTAATAGCATTTTTCCATTTGGGCTCTCTATCATCACACATCTAAAATTAAAGCTTAGAACATAAATTTCTAGATCTATGAAATCAACCATCAAAATACCACAAACATACTCACAATGTGTTGTATGATCACCACCAAGGCTTCACTAAACCATTAGAAGATCAAAACTCCAAGAAATCTCCAAGAACCCAAGTGGGTCGGATCTGATTTTGCCAAAAACGCAGCCAAGGAGGTGGATTCAAGGCTTCTAAGTGTTACCAATGGCTTTGGAAGGTTGTTTACAATAGATTTCAACACCAAAATCAAGCGATTCGGTGAAGAAATGAAGAAATGGAAGAAATGTGAAGAAAATGGTGTTTTGGGGTTCTTACAGGGAAGGGCGCGCGAATGAGGAGAAGAAAAGAGAAGGAAGAAAGAAGAAAAAGAGGTGGGGCTAAGTGACTTCGGTCACACGGGTCCCACACGCGATCTAACTTTAATCCCAATAAAATTTCCGATCATAAATTCTTAATCTACATATTATTCCAGTCCATGACATATTTTTATTTTCCCAAAATATTGATAAAAATTTCACACCTATCGGTACACTCACACCACAGTATTTAACACTTAAAAATCACTATTCATCAATTTTTCCCAAATTTGCCTATTCACTCAATTTTCCGCCCTGATTCCATTTCCAGTATTACTTTTGTCATTTGAAATCTCTAACTCAGTATTTTTGCCTCAGAACACACGGTTGGCAAATTACCATTTTGCCCTTTTTGCCCATTTGGCCATAATCCTTGGATTTTCACTAATCCACCAATTTTCATTTCTCAATTTAATATTAAAACACACATTTAAATATTTGAGGTGTTATATTCACCCCACCTTTTTGAAATTTTGTCCGCAAAATTAAATCATACCTGCTCACTAACTCAGGATACAGCCGGAGAATCTCGTCCTCCCGCTCCCAAGTAGCCTCCTCAGGTGTGCGGCCTTCCCACTGAATCTTCAGCATGGGAATCACTTTACTTCTCAATCGCTTTTCACTGCGATCCAGTATTGCAATAGGACCAATGGGAGTCTTCAAGTTCTCTCTGATTTCAATATTATCCGGCATCACAACATGTGACTCATCCGGAACATAACGTCGCAACTGCGACACATGAAAAACATCATGTAAATTAGACAACTGAGGGGGTAAGGCAAGCTGATAGGCCACCAATCCTACTCTTTTCATAATCTGATACGGCCCAATGAACCGTGGACTCAGCTTCCTCACACCCAACACACGGCCAACACCTGTGACCGGAGATAACCATACAAAAACATGGTCACCTTCCTCAAATTCCAGCGGTCTATGCTTATTGTCATAATAACTTTTCTGCCGATTCTGTGCCTGTTTCAACTTTTCTCTGATCATTTCAATTTGCACTGTTGTTTCCTGCACAAAATCCGGACCAAACCTTTCTTTATCGCCTACCTCAGTCCAACAAGTGGGCGTACGACACCTCCTGCCATACAAAACCTCATATGGTGCCATACCCAGACTGGAATGAAAACTGTTATTATAAGAAAATTCCACCAATGGTAAGTACTTATCCCAAGCATTACCCTGTTCCAGTGTGCGAGCTCTCAGCATATCCTCAAGTGTCTGTATGGTCCTCTCAGTCTGACCATCAGTCTGCGGATGATAAGCAGTACTCAGTCTAAGCTGAGTGCCGAAAGCCTGCTGCAAAGCTCCCCAAAATCGTGAAGTAAACTTCGGGTCCCGATCACTCACAATGCTAATCGGTATCCCATGGAGTCTAACAATCTCCTTTACATACAGTGTAGCCAACTTCTCTGTGGTGTAGTCTACTCGTACTGGTAGAAAATGTGCAGACTTCGTAAGTCGGTCCACAATAACCCAAATTGAATCATAACCAGCTTGAGTTCGCGGCAATCCAACAACAAAATCCATAGAAATACTTTCCCATTTCCATTCAGGTATATCCGGCGGCTGAAGTAATCCAGCAGGTTTTTGATGCTCTATTTTTACTTTTTGACAAACCAAGCACTTAGACACGTACTCGGCAACATCCCTTTTCATCCCAGGCCACCAAAACTTAACTTTCAAATCTTGATACATTTTTGTGGCACCTGGGTGCATAGCATATTGACCCTTGTGGGCCTCAGTCATAACTTCCTCTGCAAGTTCCTTGGGCACCACAATCCTGCCCTGATATAACAACAATCCCTGTTCATTAACAGATATGCCACTCTGGCCTTTCAAATACTTAATACTTTCATTGCGAATCTGAGTCTCTTTAATCTTCTCGTGCAGCTCGTTCTCAATCCGAGTCAACTCCATATCACACATTCTTCCTGCAAAGAAATCCGTTATTTTCATATCACGGAATTGCTCAATCACTTCATTGTCCCACATCATCATATGAGATAAGTTAACAGACTTCCTGCTCAATGCATCTGCCACAACATTAGCCTTTCCCGGGTGGTATTTCAGCTCAAAATCATAGTCTTTCAAGAATTCAACCCATCTACGCTGCCTCATATTCAGCTCCTTCTGATCAAACAAATATTTCAAGCTTTTATGGTCGCTGAACACAGCAAACTTCATCCCATACAGAAAGTGCCTCCAAATTTTCAAGGCAAACACAATAGCAGCTAGTTCCAAGTCGTGCGTCGGATAATTTTCTTCATGTGGCCTTAACTGCCTAGACGCATAAGCAATCACTTTTCCTTCCTGCATCAATACGCTCCCTAAACCTTTCTTAGAAGCGTCACAATATAACACAAACTCACCCTCCGGATCAGGTAGAGTCAACACCGGAGCAGTGGTCAATTTCTCTTTAAGTAGCAGAAAACAGTCCTCACATTCCTGGGTCCACACAAAAGGAGTATCCTTTCGTGTCAATCGGGTCAACGGTAGAACCATTGCAGAAAATCCCTGAATAAATCGGCGATAATAGCCAGCAAGCCCCAGAAAACTTCTAATTTCAGTCACAGTCTTAGGTCGTTCCCAGTCACTCACCGCTTCAATCTTGCTTGGATCCACTGCAACACCACTTGCAGAAATAACATGACCCAAAAATTGCACCTCAGACAACCAGAACTCACATTTAGATGGTTTAGCATATAGCTTCTTATCTTTCAACACCTGCAACACTGTCCTCAAATGGTCGACGTGCTCCTCCTTACTCTTAGAGTAGATCAAAATGTCATCAATAAAAACAATTACAAACTGGTCCAAAAACGGTTTGAAAATGCGGTTCATATAATCCATGAACACCGCCGGGGCATTAGTAAGCCCGAAAGGAATCACTTGATATTCAAAATGTCCATATCTGGATCGGAAAGCTGTTTTAGGCACATCCTCCGGTTTAATCCGAATCTGGTGATATCCGGACCGGAGATCAATCTTTGAAAATACGCAGGCATCCCTCAACTGATCTAGTAAATCATCAATACGCGGTAATGGGTACCGGTTCTTAATAGTCACTTTATTCAGCTGTCGGTAGTCAGTGCACAATCTCATGCTACCATCCTTTTTCTTCACAAATATCACCGGTGCTCCCCACGGAGACACACTCGGCCTAATAAAATTCTTCGCAGATAGTTCTTCAATGTGTTTCTTCAACTCAGCCAACTCAAGTGGCGACATCCGGTATGGAGCCAAAGAGATCGGCCCCACACCAGGCAATAGGTCAATCGAGAATTCAATCTCTCTCTCAGGCGGGAATTCCGGTATCTCATCCGGAAATACATCCTCAAACTCATTCACCACTGGAATAGAAGAAATCTCCTCCTTTTTATCACCCACCAATCCGCCCAACAAGACATATCCCAAATCTCCAGCCTTCAAGGCTTTCACAGTTTGACTGACAGACAAATACAAAGACGGACAAACAGACGGCCTCTCGTGAGATAGCAACAACCTCTTTCCGCAGCAATCAATCATTGCGCAGTTCCGAGACAACCAATCCATCCCCAAAATCAAATTGACAGAGGCCAGGGGTAAGATAATTAAATCAATGGTATAACCCCTGCCTAAATAGGTGAACTTCACATCTTCACAAATCCAAGACGATTCACTAACCTCTCCTGTAGCGGTAGTAATACGCATCGGAGGAACCATCCGTGTTACCTTTAAATCCAACGCCTTAGCCACATAGTCCGCCACAAATGAATGTGTTGCTCCCGAATCAAACAACACAGATAAATCAACATTAGAGAGGAAAATTATACCTTTTACCAAATTCGGAGCCTTTTCAGTACGTTGTGCATTTGTAGTATAAACTCGTCCCACAGTAGGAACAACAGCAGTAGGAGCAGCAGTAGTAGTAGCTGGCGGCAAGGCCTGCAGATTCGCAGCCTGCCCCGAAGAAGATGGACAATCTCTAGCAAAGTGGCCACTCCGACCACACTTAAAACATGTCAACGGACCAGCACCACATACACCCTTGTGGTATTTCCCACACATCCCACATTTTGGGATATAATATCTGTCCGCAGCACCACCATCACCAGTGTTTCCACCCCTCTTGAACTGACCAGGAGGCTGCCTCACATGCAACCCCCTACCTCTATTATTATTATTGAAACCTCCTCTACTAGTGTTTCCAGAAGGACCAGGTGTCCTCTTAACATCTTGCTCTTTTACCTTATCCGTTTTTGGATACCTCCCATAAACAGTCTCGACCCTCTTGCATTGGGTCACCAAATCAGCAAAGTTTCTCACCGCAGTATTAGACATCCTCTTAGCGATTTTCTCACTCAGCCCTCTTTGAAATTTAGCTGACAAGAATTCTGGAGTAGGTAGAGTACCTCCATAGTTTGCAAATTTCACAAGCTCATTAAATTTTGTCACATAGGCATCCATAGTCATAACTCCCTGTACCAAATTATCAAATTCACCTTGCTTTGCCTCCCGAACATCGCGGGGAAAATATTCTTCATGAAAAAGACCTTCGAACATAGTCCAAGAGATAACCTCACCCTGAATAACAAATGGGCGAGACACATTGTCCCACCACTCCTGGGCATCACCCTCCAGCATATAAACCGAATACAATAACTTTTGTGGATCTTTGCATCTCATAACTTGAAAAATCTTATCCATACCCCTCAACCAAGCGGTAACCTCCTTCGGGTCCCTTGACCCCAGAAATGCGGGTGGCTTATGTTTCCTAAAAGATATGAGCCTACGCTCATCATCAGCATTATCAATAACCTGCCCAGCAGCCCCAGTGGATTGGGCAACAGATGATGGATCAGGAACATAGCTAGGGTCAGTAGTAGTATGATGACTAGCCTCACCAGTGTGGTGACTAGCCCCACTCTCCCCCTGTTGAGGAGTAACAGATGACGTCGGTGTAGGAGTCACCGTAGCCGTATGTGGAGGTGAATTATCCCTCCTAGGACGACCTCTATCCGCCCTCATCTCAGCCATAAAGGCCTGCATCATATCCTGATTAGTTTTCATCAGGTTTTCAGTCATGTTTCTATTTGCAGTCGTTTCCGCCTGCAGAGCATTCAGTACTGCAGTGACCGGATCCGGTGGCAAAGGACCTGCACCACGTGCCCCACGGCGACCACGCGCCCTACTCATGATATCTGTACATGTAACACAAAGGAATGAGTTGATCAGACCCACACTGAGGAATCACATATACATTAATCATAAATAGTTCACAGATAGCTATGGCACACAAGATACAACATACACAAACAATCAGAGTTCCCTCACAAAACTGCTCTGATACCATAAAATGTAACAGCCCGTTGTACACCGGTATTGTTAACATTGATTATGATATTAAGCGCAGTTACAATCACAGTTATTGGGTTAATTAAATTACGGGCAAATTTTTCTTTTATCATATTCCTTTTCTTACATCAATACTTTTTCCGTAATCAATTAAAACAACACTATAATTGTAAATGCAATACGCGGAAGCATACATTTCTCTAACATCACTAATCATTCTTTTTATTCAATTCATTTAGACTCACCATCTTACTCTCACATTTTACCATGTTATAGTCCTTTACGTTATCTACGCGTGGTTTCCAACCACGTATCATTTGGAGTTCTACCCATCAAGTTAAGTCCTTTTCTTTTTGTCTAGAAAAACCTGAATTTTCAAAATTTACACTGTGGTAATCGATTACCAGTGGGTGGTAATCGATTACCACCTGTCAAAAATGAGGCAGTAGCCAATTTTCTCAATCCTCTGTTCTGGTAATCGATTACCAACTTTGGGTAATCGATTACCTCACATGGTAATCGATTACCAAAGGCCAGTAATCGATTACCAGTGAAGACAGTAGCCAATTTTTCTTCCCCTGTTGCATGGTAATCGATTACCATGCCTTGGGTAATCGATTACTATGCAGCAAAATGACAGATTACAGCATTTTAAGCCCCAAAAAGGTTGTGTAATCCATCCCTAACCCCTTGGTACTCCACACAACACATAATCATGTCCTAATGTAGGCACTAGGCCCTTCCATCATGCATTTTCCTTAGATTAAACATCATTTACAAAGTCCTCAATTAATGGCCATTTACATACAAATATGGACCATTTTTACAACATGAATACCAAGACTTCAAGGCAATGAATGTGGCAATGGACAAGTCCCATGCTCACTCAAATATACAGTTATCCATGTCATGAATAATAAGCTATAAATAAGACTTAGAATACAATCATGAACACTAACAAAAGCATGGATATAACATCATGCAATATGTTCATGACCTAAGTCTCAAAATACTAATGGTATGCTATGTGCACTCCATAACTCCTCCAAAATGTCATGCAATCCCAATGCACCGCATGCCAATCCAATGTCCACTACACGGGCTTCTTGCCCGAAGCTCCTCCCGGCTCATAGTGACCTGAAATGTGGTCCCCCAAACACGGGGTGAGATATACGAATATATCTCAGTAAACCAATGGAGCTAGAGGCTCTCTCCACTCCATGGCTCACTAAAATGTATAAATATGACATCATGTAATATGCAAGCAATACAATATCACCATCCAACTGGAGACAACCCAAGAACGTCCACACATGGACTCATGTTCAAGGACTCCATCATATAACTCCCGAGACAATCCTAGAGCTTCTCCCATGGTTGAGAAAACTCCATGGCCAACCCAACCGGAACTCCTCAAGAGACCTATCCGGCGGATGTCCCACGTTTGGCTCATCCTGGAGTCGCTCCCAGAGTCGACCCCATGGCAGTCCAACTGGCACTCCGTCACGAAATGATCCAGCGGATGTCCAAACCCAACACACGTCAACTGGCCAGTGACCAAACAATTTTCACAAAATACAAGCAATATGCATACAAGCACACAATCACACCATGTCATAACCACATCATCCAACCACTACCTTCCACTAGGTGTGGTGGAGCACACTAGGGATTAAACCCAAGTTCCAAGAGTTTACCTCAATACGAGCAATCCGTTCCAAACGTATGCTCCCAATCAACTTTTCACAATTCCGTCCGTGTGAGGCACCCTACAACAATCATCAAATCCAAATTACACCAAAACTCATTTTTCATGAAAATTCCTCAAATTCCTCTAAGTTAAAAACCTATATTTTTCACCAAAAATTAACATAGCATTTCTAGCTTACAAACATGATTCTAAGGCCTTTTCATCTAATAGCATTTTTCCATTTGGGCTCTCTATCATCACACATCTAAAATTAAAGTTTAGAACATAAATTTCTAGATCTATGAAATCAACCATCAAAATACCACAAACATACTCACAATGTGATGTATGATCACCACCAAGGCTTCACTAAACCATTAGAAGATCAAAACTCCAAGAAATCTCCAAGAACCCAAGTGGGTCGGATCTGATTTTGCCAAAAACGCAGCCAAGGAGGTGGATTCAAGGCTTCTAAGTGTTACCAATGGCTTTGGAAGGTTGTTTACAATAGATTTCAACACCAAAATCAAGCGATTCGGTGAAGAAATGAAGAAATGGAAGAAATGTGAAGAAAATGGTGTTTTGGGGTTCTTACAGGGAAGGGCGCGCGAATGAGGAGAAGAAAAGAGAAGGAAGAAAGAAGAAAAAGAGGGTGGGGCTAAGTGACTTCGGTCACACGGGTCCCACACGCGATCTAACTTTAATCCCAATAAAATTTCCGATCATAAATTCTTAATCTACATATTATTCCAGTCCATGACATATTTTTATTTTCCAAAAATATTGATAAAAATTTCACACCTCTCGGTACACTCACACCACAGTATTTAACACTTAAAAATCACTATTCATCCATTTTTCCCAAATTTGCCTATTCACTCAATTTTCCGCCCTGATTCCATTTCCAGTATTACTTTTGTCATTTGAAATCTCTAACTCAGTATTTTTGCCTCAGAACACACGGTTGGCAAATTACCATTTTCCCTTTTTGCCCATTTGGCCATAATCCTTGGATTTTCACTAATCCACCAATTTTCATTTCTCAATTTAATATTAAAACACACATTTAAATATTTGAGGTGTTATAGAAAACCTGATGAAGACCAATCAGGATATGATGCAGGCCTTTATGGCTGAGATGAGGGCGGATAGAGATCGTCCTAGGAGGGATAATTCACCTCCACATACGGCTACGGTGACTCCTACACCGACGCCATCTGTTACTCCTCAACAGGGGGAGAGTGGGGCTAGTCACCACACTGGTGAGGCTAGTCATCATACTACTGACCCTAGCTATGTTCCTGATCGTTCATCTGTTGCCCAATCCACTGGGGCTGCGGGGCAGGTTGTTGATAATGCTGATGATGAGCGTAGGCTCATATCTTTTAGGAAGCATAAGCCACCCGCATTTCTGGGGTCAAGGGACCCGAAGGAGGTTACTGCTTGGTTGAGGGGAATGGATAAGATTTTCCAAGTGATGAGATGTCAAGATCCGCAGAAGTTATTATATTCTGTTTATATGCTAGAGGGTGATGCCCAAGAGTGGTGGGAAAATGTGTCTCGCCCGTATGTTATTCAGGGTGAGGTTTTTACTTGGACTATGTTCGAATGTCTGTTTCATGAAGAATATTTTCCCCGTGATGTTCGGGAGGCAAAGCAAGGTGAATTTGATAGTTTGGTACAGGGAGTTATGACTGTGGATGCCTATGTGGCAAAATTTAATGAGCTTGTGAAATTTGCAAACTATGGAGGTACTCTACCTACTCCGGAGTTCTTGTCAGCTAAATTCCAAAGAGGGCTGAGTGAGAAGATTGCAAAGAGGATGTCTAATACTGCGGTGAGAAACTTTGCTGACTTGGTGACCCAATGCAAGAGGGTCGAGACTGTTTATGGGAGGTATCCAAAATCGGATAAGGTAAAAGAGCAAGATGTTAAGAGGACACCTGGTCCTTCTGGAAATACTAATAGAGGAGGTTTCAATAATAATAATAGGGGTAGGGGGTTGCATGTAAGGCAGCCTCCTGGTTAATTCAAGAGGGGTGGAAACACTGGTGGTGGTGCTGCTGCGAACAGATATTTTACCCCATAATGTGGGAAGTGTGGGAAATACCACAAAGGTGTATGTGGTGCTGGTTCGTCGGCTTGCTTTAGATGTGGTCAGAATGGCCACTTTGCTAGAAATTGTCCATCTTCTTCGGGGCAGGCTGCGAATCTGCAGGCCTTGCCGGCAGCTACTACTACTGCTACTCCTACTGCTACTGTTCCTACTGTGGGACGAGTTTATACTACTAATGCGCAACATACTCAAAAGGCTCCGAATTTGGTAAAAGGTATAATTTTCCTCTCTAACGTCGATTTGTCTGTGTTGTTTGATTCGGGAGCTACACATTCTTTTGTGGCGGACTATGTGGCTAAGGCGTTGGACTTAAAGGTAACACGAATGGTTCCTCCGATGCGTATTACTACCGCTACAGGAGAGGTTAGTGAATCGTCTTGGATTTGTGAAGATGTGAAGTTTACTTATTTAGGCAGGGGTTATACCATTGATTTAATTATCTTACCCCTGGCCTCTGTCAATTTGATTTTGGGGATGGATTGGTTGTCTCGGAACTGCGCAATGATCGATTGCTGCGGGAAGAGGTTGTTGTTATCTCACGAGAGGCCGACTGTTTGTCCGTCC
>JAVKPL010010936.1:42500-47795 GCA_032173675.1 Gastrolobium villosum | reverse complement strand
GATTTATTATCTCATGTTTGCTTTTCGTGAAAAAATACCAATTGAAGTGGGGGGGTTCGTCAAACAACAAGAGGCTGGGTCAACTATTCAATCAAATGATATTGAGCATATTTCCCATCTCTTCTTGAGAAACAAGCGGGCTATTTCTTTGCAAAATTGTGCTCAATTTCATATGTGGCAATTCCGCCAAGATCTCTTCGTTAGTTGGGGGAAGAATCTGCATGAATCGGATTTTTTTAGGAACATATCGAGAGAGAATTGGATTTGGTTAGACAATGTGTCGTTGGTAAACAAGGATCGGTTTTTTAGCAAGGTACGGAATGTATCATCAAATATTCAATATGATTCCATGAGATCTAATTTCATTCAAGTAACGGATTCTAGCCAATTGAAAGGATCTTGTGATCCATCCAGGGATCATTTCGATTCCATTAGGAATGAGGATTCGAAATATCACACATTGATCAATCAAAGAGAGATTCAACAACTAAAAGAAAGATCGATTCTTTGTTGGGATCCTTCCTTTCTTCAAACGGAACGAACAGAGATAGAATCAGAGCAATTCCCTAAATGCCGTTCTGGACATTCCTCAATGTGCCGACTATTCATGGAACGTGAGAAGCAGATGAATAATCATCTGCCAAGAGCCAACCGTTCTTTTTTCTCTGACAGATGGTCAGAACGTCATCTGGGGTCGAATCCTACTGAGAGGTCCACTAGAGATCAGAAATTGTTGAAGAAAGAACAAGATTTTTCTTTTGTTCTTTCCAGGCGATCGGAAAAGAAAGAAATAGTTAATATATTCAAGATAATTATGTATTTACAAAATACCGTCTCAATTCATCCTATTTCATCAAATCCAGGATGTGATATGGTTCCGAAGGATGAACTGGACGGTTCCAATAAGATTTCATTCTTGAACAAAAATCCGTTTTTTTGTTTATTTCATCTATTCCATGACCGGAATAGGGGGGGATACACGTTACACCACGATTTTGAATCAGAAGAGAGATTTCAAGAAATGGCAGATCTATTCACTCTATCAATAACCGAGCCGGATCTGGTGTATCATAAGGGATTTTCTTTTTCTATTGATTCCTCCGGATTAGATCAAAAACAATTCTTGAATGAGGTATTCAACTCCAGGGATGAATCGAAAAAAAAATCTTTATTGGTTCTACCTCCTCTTTTTTATGAAGAGAATGAATCTTTTTATCGAAGGATCATAAAAAAATGGATCCGGACCTCTTGCGGGAATGGTTTGGAAGATCCAAAGCCAAAAATAGTGGTCTTTGCTAGCACGAACATAATGGAGGCAGTCAATCAATATAGATTGATCCGCCGAAATCTGATTCAAATCCAATATAGAACCTATGGGTACATAAGAAATGTATTAAATCGATTGATTAAAAAGAATCGATTCGATCGCAACTTCGAATATGGAATTCAAAGATATCAAATAGGAAATGAGACTCTGAATCATAGAACGATAATGAAATACACGATCAACCAACATTTATCAAATTTGAAAAAGAGTCAGAAGAGATGGTTCGATCCTATTATTTTTATTTCTCGAATCGAGAGATCCATGAATCGGGATCCTAATGCATATAGATACAAATGGTCCAATGGGAGCAAGAATATCCAGGAACATTTGGAACATTTCATTTCTGAGCAGAATAGCCATTTTCAAATAGTGTTCGATCGATTACGTATTAATCAATATTCGATTGATTGTTCTGAGGTTATCGACAAAAAAGATTTGTCTAAGTCACTTTGTTTCTTTTTGTCCAAGTTACTTCTTTTTTTGTCCAAATTTCTTCTCTTTTTGTCTAACTCACTTCCTTTTTTCTTTGTGAGTTTCGGGAGTATCCCCATTCATAGGTCCGAGATCCACATCTATGAATTGAAAGGTCCGAGTGATCCACTCTGTAATCAGTTGTTAGAATCAATAGGTCTTCAAATCGTTCATTTGAAAAAATGGAAACCCTTCTTATTGGATGACCATGATACTTCCCAAAAATCGAAATTCTTGATCAATGGAGAAACAATATCACCATTTTTGTTCAAGAAGATACCAAAGTGGATGATTGACTCATTCCATACTAGAAAGAATCAAAGGAAATTTTTTGATAACACGGATTCCTATTTCTCAATGATATCCCACGATCAAGACAATTGGCTGAGTCCCGTGAAACCATTTCATAGAAGTTCATTGATATCCTCTTTTTATAAAGCAAATCGACTTCGATTCTTGAATAATCGATATCACTTCTGCTTCTATTGTAACAACAAATTCCCTTTTTATGTGGAAAAGGCCTGTATCAATAATTATGATTTTACGTGTGGACAATTTCTCAATATCTTGTTCATTCGCAACAACATTTTTTCTTTGTGTGACGGTAAAAAAAAACATGCTTTTTTGGAGAGAGGTACTATTTCACCAATCGAGTCACAGGTATCTAACATATTGATACCTAACGATTTTCCGCAAAGTGGTGACGAAGGGTATAACTTGTACAAATTTTTCCATTTTCCAATTCGATCCGATCCATTCGTTCGTAGAGCTATTTACTCGATCGCAGACATTTATGGAACATCTCTAACAGAGGGACAAAGAGTCAATTTTGAAAGAACTTATTGTCAACCTCGTTCATATATGAATCTACCTGATTCAGAAGGGAAGAACTTGCATCAGTATCTCAATTTCAATTCAAACATGGGTTTGATTCACACTCCATGTTCTGAGAAATATTTAACATCCGAAAAGAGGAAAAAACGGAGTCCTTGTCTAAAAAAATGCCTTGAGAAAGGGCATATGTATAGAACCTTTCAACGAGATAGTGCTTTTTCAACTCTCTCAAAATGGAATCTATTCCTAACATATATACCGTGGTTCCTTACTTCGACAGGGTACAAATATCTAAATTTCATATTTTTAGATACTTTTTCAGACCTATTGCCGATACTAATACTAAGTAGTAGCCAAAAATTGGTATCCATTTTTCATGATATTATGCATGGATCAAATATATCATGGCCAATTCTTCCGATTCCATTGTGTCTTCCACAATGGAATCGGATAAGTGAGATTTCGAGTAAGTGTTTACATAATCTTCTTCTGTCCGAGGAAATTCTTCATCGAAATAATGAGTCACCATTGATATCGACACATCTGAGATCGCTAAATGTTCAGGAGTTCCTCTATTCAATCCTTTTCCTTATTCTTGTTGCTGGATATCTCGTTCGTACACATCTTCTCTTTGTTTCTCGAGTCTCTAGTGAGTTACAGACAGAGTTCGAAAAGGTCAAATCTTTGATGATTCCATCATACATGATTGAGTTGCGAAAACTTCTGGATAGGTATCCTACATCTGAACTGAATTCTTTCTGGTTAAGGAATCTCTTTCTAGTTGCTCTGGAACAATTAGGAGATTCTCTAGAAGAAATATGGAATTCTGCTTCTGGCGGCAACATGCTATGGGGTGGTGGTCCCGCTTATGGGGTCAAATCAAGACGTTCTAAGAAGAAATATTGGAATCTCGTCGATCTCATAAGTATCATACCAAATCCCATCAATCGAATCGTTTTTTCGAGAAATACGAGACATCTAAGTCATACAAGTCAAGCGATTTATTCCTTGATAAGAAAAAAAAACGTGAATGGTGATTGGATTGATGATAAAATAGAATCCTGGGTCTCGAACAGCGATTCGATTGATGATAAAGAAAGAGAATTCTTGGTTCAGTTCTCTACCTTAACGACAGAAAAAAGGATTGATCAAATTCTATTGAGTCTGATTCATAGTGATCCTTTATCAAAGAATAACTCTGGTTATCAAATGATTGAACAACCGGGAGCAATTTACTTACGATACTTAGTTGACATTCATAAAAAGTATCTAATGAATTATGAGCTGAATACATCCTGTTTAGCAGAAAGACGTATATTTCTTGCTCATTATCAGACAATCACTTATTCACAAACCCCATGTGGGGTTAATCATTTTCATTTCCCATCTCATGGGAAACCCTTTTCGCTCCGCTTAGCCCTACCCCCCCCTAGGGGTATTTTAGTGATAGGTTCTATAGGAATTGGACGATCCTATTTGGTCAAATACCTAGCGACAAACTCCTATGTTCCTTTCATTACAGTATTTCTGAACAAGTTCCTGGATAACAAACCTAAGGGTTTTTTTATTGATGAGAGTGACGATAGTGACCATATTGATAATAGTGACGATATCGACCGTGACCTTGATACGGAGCTGGAGCTTCTAACTATGATGAATGTGCTACCTATGGATATGATGCCAGAAATAGACCGATTTTATCTCACCCTTCAATTCGAATTAGCAAAAGCAATGTCTCCTTGCATAATATGGATTCCAAACATTCATGATCTGGATGTGAATGAGTCGAATTACTTATCCCTCGGTCTATTAGTGAACTATCTCTCCAGGGATTGTGAAAGATGTTCCACTAGAAATATTCTTGTTATTGCTTCGACTCATATTCCCGAAAAAGTAGATCCCGCTCTAATAGCTCCGAATAAATTAAATATATGTATTAAGATACGAAGGCTTCTTATTCCACAACAACGAAAGCACTTTTTCACTCTTTCATATACTCGGGGATTTCACTTGGAAAAGAAAATGTTCCATACTAATGGATTCGGGTCCATAACTATGGGTTTCAATGTACGAGATCTTGTAGCACTTACCAATGAGGCCCTATCGATTAGTATTATACAAAAGAAATCTATTATAGACACGAATCTAATTAGATCTGCTCTTCATAGACAAACTTGGGATTTGCGATCTCAGGTAAGATCGGTTCAGGATCATGGGATCCTTTTCTATCAGATAGGAAGGGCTGTTTCACAAAATGTACTTCTAAGTAATTGCTCTATAGATCCTATATCTATCTATATGAAGAAGAAATCCTGTAACGGGGGGGATTCTTATTTGTACAAGTGGTACTTCGAACTTGGAACGAGCATGAATAAATTAACGATACTTCTTTATCTTTTGAGTTGTTCTGCCGGATCGGTCGCTCAAGACCTTTGGTCTCTACCCCGACCTGATGAAAAAAACGGGATCATTTCTTATGGGCTCATTGAGAATGATTTTGATCTAGTTCATGGCCTATTAGAAGTAGAGGGCGCTCTGGTAGGATCCTCACGGACAGAAAAAGATTGCAGTCAATTTGCTAATGATCGAGTGACATTGCTTCTTCGGTTCGAACCAAGGAATCCCTTAAATACGATTCAAAATGGATCTTGTTCTATCGTTGA
>JAVKPL010010936.1:15000-22500 GCA_032173675.1 Gastrolobium villosum | reverse complement strand
GAAACTCAAAACTCCAAGAAATCTCAAAAATCTCCAATGGGTCGGATCTGTTCTTGCTCAAAACGCGGCCAAAGAGATGGATTCAAGGCTTCTAGGTGCTACCAATGGCTTTGGAAGGTTGTTTACGATAGATTTCAACACCAAAATCAAGCGATTCGGTGGAGAAACGAAGAAATGGTGAAATGGGAAGAAAATGGTGGAAATGGCTCTTCTTGTCCCTGTGAGCGCGCGAGAGAGATGAGAGGAAAAGAGAGAAAGAAGGAAAGAAAAGGAGGTGGGGCCAAGTGACTTCGGTCACACGGGTCCCACACGCGATCTAACTTTAACTCCGATAAAATTTCCGATCACAAATCCTTAATCTAAATATTTTTCCAGTCCATAACATATTTTTCTTTCTCCAAAAAAATGATAAAATTTTCACACCTATCGGTACACTCACACCTCAGTATTTTAACACTAAAAATTCACTATTCATCAATTTTTTTCCAAATTTGCCTATTCACTCAATTTTCCGCCCTGATTCCATTTCCAGCATTACTTTTGTCATCTGAAATCTCTAACTCAATATTTAAGCCTCCTAACACACAGTTGGCAAATTACAATTTTGCCCTTTTCGCCCCTTTTGGCCATAATACTTGGATTTTCACTAATCCATCAACTTTCATTTCACGATATAACATTAAAATAAACATTTAAATACTTGAGGTGTTATATTCACCCCACCTTTTTGAAATTTTGTCCGCAAAATTAAATCATACCTGCTCACTAACTCAGGATACAGCCGGAGAATCTCGTCCTCCCGCTCCCAAGTAGCCTCCTCAGGTGTGCGGCCTTCCCACTGAATCTTCAGCATGGGAATCATTTTACTTCTCAATCGCTTTTCACTGCGATCCAATACTGCAATAGGACCAATGGGAGTCTTCAAGTTCTCCCTGATTTCAATATTATCCGGCATCACCACATGGGATTCATCCGGAACATAACGTCGTAACTGCGACACATGAAAAACATCATGTAAATTAGACAACTGAGGGGGTAAGGCAAGCTGATAGGCCACCAATCCTACTCTTTTCATAATCTGATATGGCCCAATGAACCGTGGACTCAGCTTCCTCACACCCAATGCACGGCCAACACCTGTGACCGGCGACAAACGTACAAACACATGGTCACCTTCCTCAAATTCCAGCGGTCTATGCTTATTGTCATAGTAGCTTTTCTGCCGATTCTGTGCCTGTTTCAATTTTTCTCTGATCATTTCAATTTGCTCTTTTGTTTCCTGCACAAAATCCGGACCAAATCTTTCCTTATCGCCTACCTCAGTCCAACAAGTGGGCGTACGACACCTCCTGCCATACAAAACCTCATATGGTGCCATACCCAGACTGGAATGAAAACTGTTATTATAAGAAAACTCCACCAGTGGTAAGTACTTATCCCAAGCATTACCCTGTTCCAGTGTGCAAGCTCTCAGCATATCCTCAAGTGTCTGTATGGTCCTCTCAGTCTGACCATCAGTCTGCGGGTGATAAGCAGTGCTCAGCCGGAGCTGAGTGCCAAAAGCCTGCTGCAAAGCTCCCCAAAATCGTGAAGTAAACTTCGGGTCCCGATCACTCACAATGCTAATCGGTATCCCATGGAGTCTAACAATCTCTTTTACATAAAGTGTAGCCAACTTCTCTGTGGTGTAATCTACTCGCACCGGTAGAAAATGTGCAGACTTCGTAAGTCGGTCCACAATAACCCAAATCGAATCATAACCAGCTTGAGTTCTCGGCAATCCAACAACAAAATCCATAGAAATACTTTCCCATTTCCATTCAGGTATATCCAGCGGCTGAAGTAATCCAGCAGGTTTCTGATGCTCTATTTTTACTTTCTGACACACCAAGCACTTAGACACGTACTCGGCAACATCCCTTTTCATACCAGGCCACCAGAACTTAACTTTCAAGTCTTGGTACATCTTTGTGGCACCTGGGTGGATAGCATATTGACCCTTATGGGCCTCGGTCATAACTTCCTCAGCAAGTTCCTTGGGCACAACAATCCTGCCCTGATATAATAGTAGTCCTTGTTCATTCACAGATATGCCACTCTGGCCTTTCAAATACTTTATACTCTCATTGCGAATCTGAGTCTCTTTAATCTTCTCGTGCAGCTCGTTCTCAATCCGAGTCAACTCCATATCACACATCCTTCCTGCAAAGAAATCCGTTATTTTCATGTCACGGAATTGCTCAATCACTTCATTGTCCCACATCATCATATGAGATAAATTAACAGACTTCCTACTCAATGCATCTGCCACAACATTGGCTTTTCCCGGGTGGTATTTCAGCTCAAAGTCATAATCTTTCAAGAATTCAACCCATCTACGCTGCCTCATATTCAGCTCCTTCTGATCAAATAAATATTTCAAGCTTTTATGGTCGCTGAACACAGCAAATTTCATCCCATACAGAAAATGCCTCCAAATTTTCAAGGCAAAAACAATAGCAGCTAGTTCCAAGTCGTGCGTCGGATAATTTTCCTCATGCGGCCTTAACTGCCTAGACGCATATGCAATCACTTTTCCTTCCTGCATCAGCACGCTCCCTAAACCTTTCTTAGAAGCGTCACAATATAACACAAACTCACCCTCCGGATCAGGTAGAGTCAACACCGGAGCTGTAGTCAACTTCTCTTTCAGTAGCAGAAAACAGTCCTCACATTCCTGGGTCCACACAAAAGGAGTATCCTTTCGTGTCAATCGGGTCAACGGTAGAACCATTGCAGAAAATCCCTGAATAAATCGGCGATAATAGCCAGCAAGCCCCAGAAAACTTCTGATCTCAGTCACAGTTTCAGGTCGTTCCCAGTCACTCACCGCTTCAATCTTGCTTGGATCCACTGCAACACCACTTGCAGAAATAACGTGACCCAAAAATTGCACCTCAGATAACCAGAATTCACACTTAGACGGTTTAGCATACAGTTTCTTGTCCTTCAACACCTGCAACACAGTCCTCAAATGGTCCATGTGCTCCTCTTTACTCTTAGAATAGATCAAAATGTCATCAATAAACACAATTACAAACTGGTCCAAATACGGTTTAAAAATGCGGTTCATATAGTCCATGAACACCGCCGGGGCATTAGTAAGCCCAAAAGGAATCACTTGATACTCAAAATGTCCATATCTGGATCGGAAAGCTGTTTTAGGTACATCCTCCGGTTTAATCCGAATCTGGTGATATCCGGACCGGAGATCAATCTTTGAAAATACACAGGCACCCCTCAACTGATCTAATAAGTCATCAATACGCGGCAATGGGTACCGGTTCTTAATAGTCACTTTATTCAGCTGTCGGTAGTCAGTGCACAATCTCATACTACCATCCTTTTTCTTCACAAATATCACCGGTGCTCCCCACGGAGACACACTCGGCCTAATAAAATTCTTCGCAGATAGTTCTTCAATATGTTTCTTCAATTCAGCCAACTCAAGTGGCGACATCCGATATGGAGCCAAGGAGATCGGCCCCACACCAGGCAATAGATCGATCGAGAATTCAATCTCTCTCTCAGGTGGGAATTCCGGTATCTCATCCGGAAATACATCTTCAAACTCATTAACGACTGGAATAGTAGAAATCTCCTCCTTTTTGTCGCCTACCAATCCGCCCAACAGAACATAACCCAAATCTCCAGCCTTCAAGGCTTTCACAGTTTGACTTACAGACAAATACAAAGACGGACAAACAGACGGCCTCTCGTGAGATAGCAACAACCTCTTCCCGCAACAATCAATCATTGCGCAGTTCCGAGACAACCAATCCATCCCCAAAATTAAATTGACAGAGGCCAGGGGTAAGATAATTAAATCAATGGTGTAACCCCTGCCTAAATAAGTGAACCTCACATCTTCACAAATCCAAGATGACTCACTAACCTCTCCTGTAGCGGTAGTAATACGCATCGGAGGAACCATCCGTGTTACCTTTAAGTCCAACGCCTTAGCCACATAGTCCGCCACAAATGAATGTGTTGCTCCCGAATCAAACAATACAGATAAATCAACATTAGATAGAAAAATTATACCTTTAACCAAGTTCGGAGCCTTTTCAGTACGCTGCGCATTAGTAGTATAAACTCGTCCCACAGTAGGGACAACAGCAATAGGAGCAGCAGTAGTAGTAGTAGCTGGCGGCAAGGCCTGCAGATTCGCAGCCTGCCCCGAAGGAGATGTACAATTTCTAGCAAAGTGGCCACTCTGACCACATCTAAAACAATTCGACGTACCAGCACCACATACACCTCTGTGGTATTTCCCACACTTCCCACATTGTGGGGTAAAATATCTGTTCGAAGCACCACCACCACCATTATTTCCACCCCTCTTGAACTGCCCAGGAGGCTGCCTCACATGCAACCCCCTACCTCTATTATTATTATTGAAACCTCCTCTATTAGTATTACCAGAAGGACCAGGTGTCCTCTTAACATCTTGCTCTTTTCCCGAATCAGATTTCGGATACCTCCCATAAACATTCTCGACCCTTTTGCACTGGGTCACCAAATCAGCAAAGTTTCTTACTGCGGTATTTGACATCCTCTTAGCAATTTTCTCACTCAGCCCTCTTTGAAATTTAGCTGACAAGAATTCCGGAGTAGGTAGAGTACCTCCATAGTTAGCAAACTTGACAAGTTCATTAAATCTCGCCACATAGGCATCAACAGTCATCACTCCCTGTACCAGATTATCGAATTCACCTTGCTTAGCCTCCCGAACATCGCGGGGAAAATATTCTTCATGGAATAATCCTTCAAACATAGTCCAAGTAAGGACCTCACCCTGAATAATAAATGGGCGAGACACATTGTCCCACCACTCCTGGGCATCACCCTCCAGCATATAAACAGAATACAATAATTTCTGAGGATCTTGGCATCTCATAACCTGAAAAATCTTATCCATACCCCTCAACCAAGCAGTGACCCCCTTTGGGTCCCTCGACCCCAGAAATGCGGGTGGCTTATGTTTCCTAAAAGATATGAGCCTACGCTCATCGTCAGCATTATCAAGCACCTGCCCAGCAGCCCCAGTAGATTGGGCAACAGATGACGGATCGGGAACATAACTAGGATCCGTAGTAGTATGATGACTAGCCTCACCAGTGTGGTGACTAGCCCCACTCTCCCCCTGTTGAGGAGTAACAGATGGCGTCGGTGTAGGAGTCACCGTAGCCGTATGCGGAGGTGTATCTTCCCTCCTAGGACGACCTCTATCCGCCCTCAACTCAGCCATAAAGGCCTGCATCATATCCTGATTTGCTTTCATCAGGTTCTCAGTCATATTTCTGTTTGCAGCCGTTTCCGCCTGCAGAGCATTCAGTGCTGCAGTGACCGGATCCGGTGGCAAAGGACCTGCACCACGTGCCCCACGGCGACCTCGTGCCCTACTCATGATATCTGTACATGTAACACAAAGGAATGAGTTGATCAGACCCACACTGAGGAATCACATATACGTTAATCATAAATAGTTCACAGATAGCTATGACACACAAGATACATCACACACAAACAATCAGAGTTCCCTAAACAAAACTGCTCTGATACCATAAAATGTAACAGCCCGTTGTACACCGGTATTGTTAACATTGATTATGATATTAAGCGCAGTTACAATCACAGTGATTAGATTAATTAAATTACGGGCAAATTTTTCTTTTAACATATTCCTTTTCTTTTACGTAAACACTTTTTCCGTAATCAATTAAAACAACACTATAATTGTAAAAGCAATATGCGGAATCATACACTTTCTAACATCATAAATCATTCTTTTTATTCATTTCATTTAAACTCACCATCTTACTTTCTCATTTTACCAAGTTATAGTCCTTTACGTTATCTACGCGTGGTTTCAAACCACGTATCATTTGGAGTTCTACCCATCAAGTTATACCCCTTTCTTTTAGTCTAGAAAAACCTGAATTTTCAAAATTTACACTGTGGTAATCGATTACCAGTGGGTGGTAATCGATTACCACCTGTCAAAAATGAGGCAGTAGCCAATTTTTCAATTCCTCTGTTCTGGTAATCGATTACCAGCTTTGGGTAATCGATTACCTCACATGGTAATCGATTACCAAAGGCCAGTAATCGATTACCAGTGCAGACAGTAGCTAATTTTTCGTCCCCTGTTGCATGGTAATCGATTACCATGCTTGGGTAATCGATTACTATGCAGCAAAATGACAGATTACAGCTGTTTTGAGCCCCAGAAAGGGTGTGTAATCCATCCCTAACCCCTTGGTACTCCACATAACACATAATCATGTCCTAATGTAGGCTCTAGGCCCTTCCATCATGCATTTTCCTTAAGTTTAACATCAATTACATCATTCTCAAAATAATGGCCATTTACATGTACATATGGACCATTTTTACATCATTACACATCAAGACTTCAAGGCTATGAATGTGGCAATGGACAAGTCCCATGCTCACTCAAAATATACAGTTATCCAAGCCATGAATAATAAAACATAACAAGACTTAGCATATGACCATGAACACTAACAAAAGCATGGAAAATGACATCATGCAATATGTTCATGACCTAAGTCTCAAAATACTAATGGTATGCTATGTGCACTCCATAAACTCCTCCAAAAAGCCATGCAATCCAAATGCACCGCATGCCCATCCAACGTCCACTATACGGGCTTCTTGCCCGAAGCTCCTCCCGGCTCATAGTGACCTGAAATGTGGTCCCCCAAACACGGGGTGAGATATACGGATATATCTCAGTAAACCAATGGAGCTAGAGGCTCTCTCCACTCCATGGCTCACTAAAATGTATCAAAATGACATAATATGGCATGCAAGTAAAACAATATCACCATCCTCCTGGAGACACCCAAGAACATCCACTCATGGATTCGTGTTCAAGGACTCCATCATATAACTCCCGAGACCGTCCTGGCGCCTCTCCCATGGTTGAGAAGACTCCATGGCAATACCCAACCGGAACTCCTCATGAGCCCTATCCGGCGGACGTCCCACGTTTGGATCATCCTGGCGCCGCTCCCAGAGTCGACTCCACGGCAATACCCGACTGGCATTCTCACAAGGATGAATCCAGCGGATGACCAAACTCCACTTGTCAACTGATCAGTGACAACACAATTTCACACAATACAAGCAATATGCATACAAGCACATAAACACATCATGTCATCACTACATCATCCAACCACAACCTTCCTCTAGGTGTGGTGGAGCTCACTAGGGATTAAACCCAAGTTCCAAGAGTTTACCTTAACACGAGCAACACCGTTCCAAACGTATGCTCCAAATCAACTTTTCTCAAATCCAACCGTGTGAGGCACCCTACAACAATCATCAAATCCCAATTACACAAAAACTCATTTTTCATCAAAATTCCTCAAAATTCTCTAAGTTAAAAACCTAGATTTTTCACCAAAATTTAACATAGCATTTCTAGCT
>JAVKPL010010936.1:0-2500 GCA_032173675.1 Gastrolobium villosum | reverse complement strand
GCATTAAATTAAATCATAGGAGTATACATAAGTAGTCATATGAATTTATCATATGAGTAATGTGAGTGTGTGTTAGAAGGCCTTAGTGTTTATTGGACTTGTGTGATTGGATTCTTTGAGTGTGTGGCCAATGGCCCAAGGATGGCTTTTGGATCAAGCTAGTTCAGCCCAAGGTTGTGTCCACCCTTATCTTCCCTAAGCCTTGTCCAACTAGGGTGTCTTGTGTACCAAGGAACCTTCACATGGCAACCTTTTTGCCACCCTTTCCATGCGCACAAAGTGAGTAATTAGGACTTAGAAATCTGCCATTTTCCCTTGCTAAACCGCCACCTCACTTTGCTTATGCATAACTTGATTTCAATTTCATTGCATGGAAGACACATGTGCACTTTAGCATGAATTTAGGCTGCATACTTCCCCATTTAGGCGCACATGGAGGGGTCTTGGTGCAGATTTTTTTTATGACACAAATCTGACTTGAGTGTTGACCAAGTGAACCACCTTACACCTTCCATCATGAGGCTGCAAGGTGCAGATTTTTGCAAGCTTTAGGCAGTCCATCATGAGCCAAATCTTCCCCTTTCTTCCACATGCAACCAAAGAAGATTTTTGGGCTGCACCTCCCTCATTATTGCGCACAAGGACTGCATCAATGCAGATTTTTGGACTGCCACCTAGTTGTATTGCTTGTTGAATTAGTGAACCTCTTACATGTGCTCATGATGCACCTCTTCCACTCCACCCTATGCGCAAGTCATGGCTGTTTGTGCAGAAATTTTTCTGACTTTGGACAGCCTCCAAATCTGATCATATCCCTCCTTACTCCTTGCATGTGCATAGAGTAATTTAGAAGCAAACCCTTTGCTTGTTCAGCCCTTGTATGCAGCCCCATCTCCTCAAGTAATCAGAATTTTTCATGATGGTTAATCATAGCAACTTTCCCTCACTTCTCCTTAAGTATGCGCACAAGGAAGGGCTGCCCTCACCTTACATTCAGCCAATTTTCTTTCCTCACTCTCCTAGCCGAACCTACAAGCTTCTTTGGAGCAAGAAAGACTTTGCTAAAGACAACTCACATTCCCTCACTGTCCAGCCTTGCCCTCAACCTTGAAGCTGCCCAAGTTTGTCCATCCTCACCTTGTTTGCGCATAGAACATCCTAGGAAGAGAGGACTTGTTGTGAAGTAGAGCTAGTAAGGGTGTGGTGAAGTGTGTGCTACAAGAGGTAAGCCTTGAACTTAGAACTCTTTCATTGTGTAACCTTGTGTGTGTGCTTGAATGTCTCCTTGATTATGTTTGGCTTTTGGATTCTTGTATTGAGCATGATAAAGTAGAATGGTGGAGCTATTTCATGATGATTGTATGCATAAAAATCTCATGGTTATGCTTAAGATTATATGCCACTGTTTTCTTGTATGATATGCCACTGTTTTGAAGAGAAATGTGCCACTGTTTCCCTTTGAATGTGCCACTGTTTTGAAGATGAAAAGCCCTCTGTTTCGGTTCCTCAAGATCACCATTTTCATGCCACTGTTTCTGCACATTATATGCCACTGTTTTTGCACATTATATGCCACTGTTTCTGCACATATATGCCACTGTTTCTGCACATTATATGCCACTGTTTCTGCACATTATATGCCACTGTTTCTGCACATTATATGCCACTGTTTCTGCACATTATATGCCACTGTTTCTGCACATATATGCCACTGTTTCTGCACATTATATGCCACTGTTTCTGCACATTATATGCCACTGTTTCTGCACATTATATGCCACTGTTTCTGCACATATATGTCACTGTTTTAGTGCTCCCTAAGCCACTGTTTCTGCATAAAAACACTCACTGTTTTAGTCATCATATGCCACTGTTTTTATGCATAAAATGCCACTGTTTTAGTCATCATATGCCACTGTTTTTATGCATAAAATGCCACTGTTTTAGTCATCATATGCCACTGTTTTTATGCCACTGTTTGCCACTGTTTTATGCATAAAATGTCACTGTTTTAGTCCATAATATGCCACTGTTTCAATGTCCAAAAACCAAGATTTATGCCACTGTTTTGAAGTCCAAAGTGCCACTGTTTCTGTTTTAAAATGGTCACTGTTTCTGCTGTAAGGTGCTACTGTTTTTCTGCTGTAAAACGTCACTGTTTCTGTTTTAAAACGTTCACTGTTTCTGCTGTATGTTTACTGTTTTCCTGCTATAAAACGTCACTGTTTCTGTCCACTGTTTTCAAGGAAAATACCACTGTTTTCTGTTCACTGTTTTAAAAGAACAACTCACTGTTTCTGCTCACTGTTTTAAGCACAAACGTCACTGTTTTCTGCTGTAAAAACACTGCTGTATGCTCACTGTTTTGCTGCTGTAAGACACTGCTGTATGCTCTCTGTTTCTGCTGTAAATAGCCACTGTAAATGATTAGTTGTAATTGATTTAGGTGCGCTTAAGAAGTGAGATACTTCGCTGCTGTTTGGTAATATTTAAGGCACGC